>VDFB02351935.1:95107-181098 GCA_007258455.2 Sequoia sempervirens
CCCTATACCCTCTACCCTATACATTGGAACCTCAACCCTAATCCATCAACCCTATACCCTCAATCCTCTACCCTCAATATTAACCCACAACCCTCAACCCTCAATTCTCAACTCTCAACCCTTAATCCCTCAACCCTTAAACACTAAACCCTCAACCCCTATACCCTCTACCCTTTACATTGGACCCTTGACATAATCCTTCAACCATATACCCTCAAACCTATACCCTAAACCCTCTACCCTCAACCCTAAACCGTTAAACCTTCTACCCTCTACCCTCAACCCAATACCCAAACCATCAACCCTATAGGTCCTCCACCCTAATCCCTCAGCCATATACCCTCAACCCCTATCGCTTTCTCTCTATCTATGCATCTCACCTCTCTCTCCCTCCCTCCCTCTCCCCCACCCTCTTTAATTGTCTCTATCTACCCTCTCCCTCTTTCTATGTACCTCTCACTCAATCAATCCCTACCACTCTCTCTCACTTCCTCTATCTATCTCTCTCTATCTCCCACTGCCTCTCCATAACTCCCTCTCTCTCCCACTCCCTCTCTCCTTCTCTCTCATGCCTCTCCTTCCCACCCCTCTCTCAGGTATCTCCCTCTGATGCCCTAACTAGGTAACTCTCTCTCTCCCCCCTCTCTCTATCTATCCCTCCCACATTACCTAGATAAGTCCCTCTCACTCCACCCCCCTCTATCTCTCCCTCTCTCAGGTCACTCCCTCCCACACCCTCTCCCTCTCTCAGGTCTCTCACTCCCTCTCTCTCCCACTCCCTCTCACTACCTATCTCTCAAGTCTCTCCCTCTCACCACCCCTCACACTCTTAAGTCTCTCTTTACCACCATACCTACATAACTCTCTCTTTCTCTCCCTCTCTCTCCCCCCTCTCTCTCTCTCCCTCCCTCCCTACCTAGCTAAGTCCCTCTCACTCCAACCCCTTCTCTCCCACTCCCTCTCTCTTAGACTCTCCCTTCCACCCCCTCTCCCTCTCTCAAGACTCTCTATCACTACCTCTCTCTCTCTAAGGTCTCTCTGTCCCTCTCTCCCTCCCACCCTACCTAGAAAACTCTCTTAAAATTCTCCCTCCCTCTAAATACATACATACTTACATACATACATACATACGTCCAAGCATGCATGCATACATAATACATGACATACAAGCATACATGTACATACAAACATACAAATATATAAACATACATTCAATAAAGTAGCATTTAACATAAAGCAAGACATAAAGCGAGCATGGTATACCACGCTCATGTTATGTCTTGCTAGACATGTCCCGCACAATCGTAAAAATCCATGTCAAAACTAAGATATAATGTGAGTGTGTTATCATGCACGCGTGTTATAACGCGCTCACATTATATCTTGCTTTGGGAATCCCCAAGCCTTAGGCTTGGTATTTTCTTTGGAATACCAACCCAAAGGCTTGGAGAACCTTCCCAACAACCAAAGACGTGTTTTTGCAAATTCTATAATATTTCACATAATCAGGGTCGTGCTCACCGTCAGGATTACACGTTTTTCAATGTCAAACAAATCAAACACCTGGGTAATGTTAGGCTCTCTCTTAGCTATCCAATGATGTAATTTTTTCACTTTTTGACAATGTTAAGCCTTTCATCTATAATTTTTTTTGTTTGTGTCTTTTTTTTTAGTAAAAAGTAGTGTTTGGTGTTTTTTCGTTATAAATTAACCATTCAATTAAATTTCAAATAAATTATATTTTTAGAAACTAGACTCCATTCTACAATTTTTTTTTTAAAAAGAGAAATTTTCAATTAGTTTCCAAAAATTTTAGGGGTAGCACGGCCAAAATTCTATTTTTCAGGAAGTGTCCACTTTGAAAATGAGTAAAAAATCAAATATTCATTAAAAAATTATTAGAAAAATCGTGCATCAACTACATACTATTAGCTAATTTCTCACTAAAGCGATTTTAAAAATACTAAAAAAAGGTTCACCATGCTAGGTACGCACAAAAGTTGCTATGTTATGTTTTTTTGACAAAAACAACACCAATTTTTGTGCATCCCTCTTTTGAATGCCTCAATCTCAACCATTTTCAAAATAAATTAGTAGTTTAGAAAGTAGACTCATAGCACTACAATCCTTGTTTTTGTTGCATCTCAAAATTTATGGCCCATCCTGTCTGCCTCCCACCCAAAGTCTAAGCAACACAATCCTGAGAACAAAGTGCCCAACAAAAAGATAAAAAGGAGGACAAATCAAAGTTATAAAAATGAGATAGATAGAACGACAACAAATATATATATATATATATGAATAAATGAAAATAGTAAGAGAGAAAAAGATAGAGGGGATATTAAAACATAAAAAGAAAAAGAAACAAAAATATAGAGAAAGATATAAATACATACAAAAATAAAAATAATAAAATGAAAGCAACTAAGACATAAGGAAAAATAGAAGAAGAAAAATAAAAGAAGAAAGAACATAATAAAAAAAATCAAAAAGAGATAGAAAGAAAGAGAACAAAGAAAAAGAAGTAAAGAAAAAAGAAGCAAGAAAAGAGATAAAAAAAAGAAAGAAATATAGACCAATGAAAATTTTAAAGAATAACCAAAGAAGAAAGAGGAAAGAAAGAAAAGAAAAGAGAGAAAAATGAAAGAGATAAAGAGAGGAAAATAGATACAAGAGAACCAAAGTGAGGAAAATAAAAAGGAAGATAACTATATGGAGAAAGAAATGGAAAGATAGAGAAATAGAGAAAAAAGTAGAATGACTGATAAAACACAGAACTGAAACAAATAAAAAATACAAAGAAAGAAAAAAAATCAAGAATGGGTTAGATAAGGCTAAAACAAAGAAATAACATTAAGAAAGAGGGGGATAGAGAGAAAGAGGTATTGAAAGAAACAAATAGTGAACATAATTAAAAACCAATTGATGATGGACATATATAAAAACAAGAAAAAGAGTAAAAAATTAAACTTATGAAAATAAATACAAAAAGAAATCAAAGGAATAAAAATAGATAAAGAAGGAAAGAAGATTATTAAACTAAAAAGATAAATAAATGCCTAGTACTAATTTTTTTTTTTAAAAGATAGAAACAAACAACAAAAAAACATAAACAGATAAAAAAAAAAGATAGAAAAACACAAGAGAAAAAGAGATAAAAAAAGACTAGATAGAAAATAAGTCTAAGAGAGGAGATATGAAAAGAATGAAAGATAATTTTGATAAAGAGAAATAAAATTTAGAAGCAAACCCAAAAACAAAATATAAGTAAAAAAGAGAAAAAGATATGTAAGAGAAAATAGTGAAAGAAAAAATAAAGATAGATGAAGAAAGAGATAATTAGAGATATATATAAAAAAATAGATATATAAATAGAAAGAGAAAAATAATAGATAAACAAAATATGAAAGTGAGGCAAGAAAAAAAAAAGAAAGACAAAATTTATTGTTGTTTTGAATTATTCTTTGATTTCCTCAATTCTAATAGAACTCTCAGTTTTGATGTTCTTTTCCTGAGGTGTCGAGCGTTGAATCAATTGATAGTTGGATTCCTTACACAATTGGCATCCACATGGTCATGGCCTCTATAATGCACATAAAATAATTTATTTTCCTCAATCTCCAACCCTTCAATCAAGTCCTCAGTTGATATGGAAATAATGATTTCGTTTAGCATTTTGTGGATCAAGGCCACCTTTATGAGGGCATAAAACAAATAAATGAAAAAAGAGAAAGATAAAATATAGGTGGAGAGAATTAAAAAAATAGAGAGTGAGTGAGCAAGCAAGAGAGACTAAAGAGAAAGAAACTGAGAAAAAATATAAAAATGTGAAAATATAGAAATGGGCAAGAAAGATAGATGGACAAAGAGAGATAATTGAAGATAAGAAAAATAGAAAACAAATAAAAGATATAAAGCAATATGGGGAGAGAAAATAAAGAAATAATTTTGATTGGTGAAGCCGTGGTTTCTATATTTGTAATGCCCAAAAAATTTCCAACACAAATTCAGCTAAGGACATAACACAAATACCAAAATTTTCAATCACAACACAAGACCAACTCACATATGTTTGCTTTCAAACAAGTACGAGGTTTCTAAGGGGTTAGACCTATTCCTCGGGGGCTCATCTCTAATCACCTTAGCTACGTGATGCGTAGAGGAATCACAGCTCATCAAATTTGGATTTTAACCAACACAAGATTTTTCCAAGAGGGAGGGGTACACTCTCAAGATCTAATTAACATTTGATTTGACCATATCTCGATGAATATAAAAGAAAACAACCATAAAAATAATAAATAAATAAAAGAACTTAGGTCTCTAATAAACATTCCAATTAGAAAGATTTAAAATCTCATAGGACACTTTGATAACATTGTAATAATATGCTTCAAAAATTCCATCCATATTATTCAATCCATCCAATGTTAAACTAATATGATATTATAATCAAATCCATGATAATTGACTAAGACCCGACACACACAATTAGCTAGTGACCCCGACACACACAATTAGCTAGTGACCAACAAATAGGAAATAGATCAAGATAGGTTCACAAGGTCCAAATAAAATAACATTGGTTTTCATTAAACTAGACTACCTATTGACACCAAGTAGTCTTCTAATATTGATAGTGAGAAAAGACTAGAGAAACAAACACTTTACCAACATAGGAAGAATTCTTAAATCAACAATGACTATAAAACAGAATATAGCTATTCCTATGACGTTTGTGACTATTGTAAAATTTCGTAGGAAACAAATAATCAATAATTACAATATAAAAGCACAAAACTCAAGGGTCAATTTAAATGGATAAATCTTTCTTTATATAAAATCAATATGTGCAAACATATACTTTGGTTTTAAAAATTAGTACAAACTCTAGGGGTTACAAGCATAGGTTATCCAATTTATATTCTACAAAATGTTAAGTTCTATATTAAGCCAACAAGAGACAATGGATTGGATTTTAACACCATTAACTTATGCATAAAAAAACAATAGATAATAATCTTGGTGCCATACTAGACTTTGATTATATCTTAACTCTATGTGCGCGTAGGAGATTGGTCAAAGACTTCAACACAGTCAAGTAAAGATTATAGTTTAAGAAAAAATCATAATAGAGTGGAGTGGTTGAAAAATGGAGGTCACTTGGACCTCTAAGGAATCCAAAATAACTTTCCTATAAACCCTTGTCTATACGCAACAACCAAGCAGAGCTATCTATTTTGAATGGTCTGAATTTATAAACTTATATTATTAAAAATAATAGGTATAAACCACTCTATAAGGGAAATGCATGGTTATGTGTCATTATGCCATACTAACTAGGTGTTGTAATAGCTATAACATGTTATAAACTTGAATATTCTTGTAATCTTCTCATGGTCAATAGGTGTTTGTACCCTTGTATCATGACAAGTATAAGCACATAGATTTGATCTATTAAACTATAAAAGATGTAAAATTTCTTCCTTTGAGCTATATATATAGAATGTAAATCACATATTGTATTACGTTATGTCTCATTTCAATATTTTTGAAGCAATCTATCAAATAGTTCACTTGCATCAATTGTGCCTCCATACCATGGAATTTTAAAATACAAGAACCAGTATAATGGCACAAGATTACTTTTAGACATGTATTATGTATAAATCCTCACGTCTAATAACTTGTGATAGAGATGATCTCAACCATACTAGTCTTAAGAAACATTCTAGCTTACTGTATTCACTATAGTTTTCACCAATATACCAAATGAATGCAACAATGGGATTTTAACTATAATTTTCTATTCCTTAAAAATATAACTTAGCTTAAGACAATTAACAAATTAAATAACACTAGCAATTTACTCTTGCATAGGAATGAAGTGAAAATAATAGGAATTGTACATACATGATTTCTCTTTCTGTGGGTGTGTTTTGAATGTGACATAGTCGAGATTGGAGGGCCTTGTCAGGCTATCCAATCACGCAACCAACTCAGACCACACACACACACAAAGATTGACACAACATAGGTTGACACAGCAAAATGTGAGAAAACATAGCCTTCTTTTATTACTGAAATGTTGATACAACATTACATGCCATCAACTGGTCTTTCATTACATCATCTGCAAATCTGAAACAGATTCACCTTAGACTCTCACTAGTCTAACCTCTCCTCTCCTCTTGTTTTGGTCAGATCACTCTTCTTACCAACCTTCAAGCTACTCTGCCACCCTACCTTTTCTCTCTGGCTATCTCACTCTCACTATATAGTATTGCCTTCCTGCATGTCGACCTCATCGTTCTTCACTCCTATGTCGTAGTATCACCATGCAATTACCTCTCTATTAGTAGCTTCCAATCATTGACCAATGGACATGTATTCCACAACAACAAAGTGGAATGACATCAAATCTTGCCTTGCCAAATGTTGTGATCGCATTCGTCATCCACTGTCGTCAACCATTCATCTCAAGCTATCCCCATATCTTTCATCTCATTGTCATCTTCCACCGATACACCTTATCGTTGATGTTCACCTTACACTATGTCCATCATTCCATCAGAGCATCTTCATTATTTTATTTGTTCTCATCCATCGCCAACACACCATTTGATCAACCTCAATCCATCCTCACTGTTTCCCACATACCTCATGTGTCTTGATCTGGCCCCACAAAAAAAAATTGCGGGGTTAGCGGCTGTTGCCACGTGTATACTTCTAACATCGCCATCTTATCGGGCTCCATCATATTCCTTCCATCACACATCGCTAAGTCACCAAAAATCCAAACCCCAGAACCTCTTTGCCGATGGTTGTGAGGTTTTGAAAACCCACGACATGCTGACAACAAAGGAAACCCAAGTCATAAGTTAGGAAATCTTGAAACCCCGCGACAACAAAGGGATCACTAAATCGAAAGGTTTCAGAACTTCAGAACTATGCAACATGAGTTATGAAAACCTAGAATCCCGTGATCCTCACAACCTTAGCTCTTATTGAGTGGATTAACTCAGATCGATGCAAGATTTCTCCCAAACCCTAGATGCTCCTACATCATATTTCCCAGGTGATTAAGAATTATGTGCTCCTGAACATGGCATCTATTATGTCATTCTTTAGTTTTGATTTATTTTTCCTCACCTTCTAGTTGTTCAATCTCCTCAATTGTTTCCTTTAAAGTTTCGCTATCTGCACTTGTTGGCTTTTCTATTTTTGTATATACCTTCTCCTTTAGATTTCTTTGTAAACTTCAGATCCCCACCATTCTTCCTCACGGTCTTCCACCTTTGTGGGAATTAACCCACCATAATTCGTCCTCCTCCGAGAACACTCCTTACATGGTTCATTCTTCTCTATCTTATCCTCTTGCACAAGGATTTATGCAAACCTTATTGCCGCTATGCTTTCTCCATCACCATCCACTTTCATCAGCATGCCCTCCAAAGGACTCTCTATTGCTGAAAATTTTATTTTGTTCTCCCTTTTCATGCCTTCAACAAGACAGGTTTCAGCTGCAACTTGCAATATCTTTTCCTTTATGCCTTCAAAAATACATAACTCCACTACAAAATTCTTCCTTGCTTTGCCCTTCTTATCCTCTTGTATGAGGATTTCTTCTTTGATGTCACAGACTTGACATCGTGTTGCAACCTCTTTATTTCCTACAAACACAACACTACAAAAAGAGTTATGAAAATCACTAGCCTCTAAAGACTCTTCATCACCATCTTCTCTTGGTGCAACTAATTCCTTCTTCTTGATCAACTTGTCATATTCAACTATCAACAATTCGTTGATTCTCCTTATTTCCTTTATCAACAAAGTGACATCCTCGTCCTCACCAATTTCTTCATCAAATAAGGGACCTTCAAAGATATTCATATTTGGAACAATATTTTCTTTACACTTCTGCAACTAATCTTCTCTTGGCCTCCTCTTCAATTCTTTCTTCATTTGTAGGTACTTTATAATGTACCCTGTCTTCTCCACATTGCATGCTTCCTTCTTGGCATACCACATCCATTTGCCTCCACTTTTTCTCATCTTCTCTCATCATCTATGAGGTCTTATTCTCAGCCTTCTTCATACCTGTATTCACAACTTCAAACGAATCATTAACAAATAAATCAAGAGACCAAGTTGTCTCCATGGGTGCCTCCTTTATGGACACTTTCTCTTCTTCTTTTATAACATGTTCCTTCATTCCCAAGCTTTCCTCAAGGGAATTTAATTTCACTTCAATCTTTTTTAGCTCTGCAATCAACTTCTTTTCTCTTGTCTTTTCCCAATACTCTTCCCAAAATGGGATTATCACTGGTCTCCTCATGACCCATCTCGTCCTCTTATTCGAAGACATCTTCAAGAATTTGCAAGTCCTTCTATAGTTACAAGTCCTCCTTGCAATAATATCTCCCTCTTTATTAGGGTATCAACCCTCTACGGTCACAGGTCCTTCCTACAACAAATCTCTTTAGCATTCAAGCCCTCTACAGTTGTAAGTCTCTTCTCACCTGCAACAATCTCTTCCAGAACTCAAACCCTTTGTAATTACAGGTACTCCTCGCGCAACTATCCTCTACCCAACAATGATTCTGGAAGATGCTTCCTCTACCCACCTTCTCTCAATGGAGGAACTCTACACCTTCTACCCAGCTTTATCTCTACTAGAGGATAGCAGTTATAGACCCTCTTTCATACCTACAAAAAATATTCATTTCCACAACTCTTCTATCAACCATAGATCTAAATGCATACTATGCACTCTCAAGATCTTTAGGCTTCAACCCATAGTCATAGGTCTTGCTACAACTGCCTCACGTTCGGCACTCTGTTACAAACTTAGGACAACTTGGCTTTGATACCACTTGATGCAGTAAAGATAGAAGGGCCTTTTCAAGCTATCCAATCACGTAGCCAACTCAAACCACACACACAGATTGACACAACACAGGTTGACACAACAAAATACGAGAAAACATAGCCCTTTTTTTTACTGAAATGTTGATACAACATTACATGCCATCGAATGGGATTTCATTACATCATCTACAAATCTGAAATAGATTCTCCTTAGAATCTCACTAGTCTAACCTCTCCTCTCCTCTCTTGTTTTGATCGGCTCGCTCTTCTCACCAACCTTCAGGCTACTCTACCACCCTTCCTTTTCTCTCTAGGTATCTCATTGTCACTATATAACATTCCCTTCCTACATGTCAACCTCGTTATTCTTCACTCCTATGTTGTAGTATCACCATGTAGTTACCTCACTATCAGTAGCTTCCAATTGTCGACCAATGGACATGTATTCCACAACAACGATGTGGAATGGCATCGAATATCACCGAGCCAGGTGTTGTGACCACATTCATCATCCACCACCATCAACCGTTCATCTCAAGCTATCCCCATATCTTTCACTCACCATCTTATCAAAGGAACCTACAATCATCTTCCACTAATACACCTTCTCGCCGATATTCACCTTACACTCTATCCATCATTCCATCGAAGCGTCTTCATTATTGTATCCATTCTCATCCATTTCCAACTCACTGTCTAGTCAACCTCAATCCATCCTCACTATTTCTTGCATACCCCATGGGTCTTGATCAAGCCCCACCAACTTCTCTATAGGGTTAGTGGTTGTTGCCTCATGCATACTTCTGACGTCACCATCTCATCAGGATCCACCATATGCCTTCCATCACACATCGCTAAGTTTCCAAAAATCCAAACCCTAAAACCTCTTTATCGATGGTTGCGAGCTTTTGAAAACATGTGACATGTCGACAACAAAGGAAACACAAGTTGGAAGTTAGGAAATCTTGGAACCCCGCAACAACAAAGGGATCGCTAAATCGGAAGGTTTCAAAACTTTAGAACTCCGCGACATGAGTTATGAAAACTTGGAATCCCGAGACTCCTCACAATCTTGGCTCTTATTGAGTGGAATAACTTAGATCGATGCAAGATTGCTCCCAAACCCTGGATGCTCCTGCATCAGAATGATTCATGAAATTCAATTATGATATGTTTCTCTTTACATAGGAAGAATCTGGCCAATTTGTGGTACTTCTCTCATGCAGATTTGAGGTGAGCTCATAGGTAGATTTGAGGCCCACACACAAGCAAATTTGAATTCCCCAAATAGTGTGCCCAATAAAGCTCTTTTCTTCCAAGCCGAGTCTCCTCCTTAAGGCACATCCAAGAAATATTGTTCATGAGACCTCAAGGCACATCTTCAAAACACCCTCCTTTGTGCCCCTCTAGTGTGATCATACTGCTACGTAAATGGATTTGGTGCTCTATTTTCCATAATGCAATAACACAAGTCCTCATCATTGGGCTACGAAGAAGCCATGATCCGACAAAAGCACTAAGAGTCGGCCTTGGCATTGTAATATGCCTCCCTTCACTAGTCCCCCCCTTTTCTCTATGTTAAAAATGGGAGGTATATCACTGAGCATACACATCCATTAAGGCGGCATTAAAAGAGAATTTTGTGCCCGAAAACCACAATAATATATCTACATGTGCAATTCGAAACCATCTTGGTGCAAGGGCACCTACCTTCATTTTGTAAATATGGTCCAATGTTGGTTTTTTGGGTGTTTTGAGTCATATTTGATGTAATAATGTCTATTGAGACCATTTTCAATGTAATGAGTCTCATGGGGTCGGTTAGGCATAAAGTTGTCATGTTTTTGTAATTGTTGCAAAAGTTGCAATGCAACCTTGCAATTTTGGCTTGTATTGGGAAGTTGAACGATCATTTCATTCAAAAGGTGGTTGGGACCATTGGTTTTTGGTTGTTGATGTTTAAATAGGCCTTGAACAACTCGAGGTAAGCTTCTAGTGTGATTTTTGAGATCAAACAACAATAAGATACTCTATTTTTTGCATTTTTTGTTACTCTCTTGTTGCTACAGGCGTCGGTGCTGCTCCATACAATCAGTAAATGATATAATATGAATTGGAATCGATGGTGGCATGAGCCAACTATGTTTTGGCTTTGATTTTATCTAATTCCACATATTTTGAAGGAAGTTAGGGGCAAATTGGTGAAATTAGCCAGAAAACCCTAGGCTAAGACTATACTTGGATCACACTCTGATTTGATCTGATACCATAGAGTTTGATCTGATTCCACCGTCTTGATCCCATCAAGACTATACTTGGATCACACTCAACCACCAAAATTAGTAAAACATAAATTTAATTGTCCTCAACATAAGACAAGGTAGTTCTAAATTATCTTAACCATTAAGCTCATACACAACTTGATCAATTTTCTTTCATTTATAATTTTATTTTATCAAGATTATTTTGTCAAAAATATGAAGTGATCCCTAGATATATTATGGGGAGTTGGCCAAGTGGCCTTACATTCTCCCCCCTTATATAGACTTCCTCCTAGAAGTCGTTAAGGATAGAAAACTTAATCTGATTAGAGCAACACACATTAATATGAATAACATTTTAATTATTATATAGAACTAAAATGATACCTTAACTATTGACACTATCTTATATACTACAATGTTATCATAACTATCTAAACTATAACACACAAAGTTATAACTATTGTATTACATTCCCCTCCCCTTAGTTTAAACTTCCTCCTAGAAGTTACAAAGGTTTGGGAATGAATTCCCACATAATGACACCGAAAAAAGCTTATAAAAACAAAAATTATCTTGCAACATATGCATCTTGACACAATTGAGAAGGATTTATACACATAATACGCTAATCCATTTAAAATTTCTTTACAAGTATTTCAACATTATTCATCTAGTTCTTAATGTAACAAACATGTTATTGTAAATAGAGTTACACATGTATAAACAAAAATCGTACTAACACCTTTATCATTCAACATAATTCTTTCAATCAAGAAGAGTTTTAGACAACCATAATGGTTCCAAATCACATTAATACATGCAAGAACATATATATCACCTTAATTAACTACAAATACTCTTTATCCAATCCATCAAATCTACATATATATTGTATCACATCACATATATTGAAAATTTTGATCTTATCAACATACCTCGATCAAATTCTAGAATTTCAAAAACTTATCTCAATATTCATATACACGCCATCGACATATATCATTATTTATACATCACATAACTTAAATTCACATTTAACGCATCATGAACTCACATAATGGGATGAGGGATGGGGATGACCAATGCCCAAAGTTTTCCTTTGAGAATGCATAGTATCATAGTGCCACATAAAATTAGATAGATCTAGGGGAAATGGTTTATAATCGTCTCATACCAATATCATTAACCCCTTTAACAATAATTCCCTAGGCCATCTACTCCACCCAAACAGTTTCTCATAGTTACACTACTACACATGCCAATAGTTTGCAAATAATAAGTAAAGTCTCAAACCAAGTAACATAATCTATCAAACCAAAGATTTCAATAAAGGTCCCATAAAAGGGAAAGATTATAAATTCAAAAGATAATAATCAACTGTAGATACTTAAAAAAAATTAAATCTTAATTCAAAAACAAAATTAAATAAGTCTTTGAGGCAAAAAGGATATTTCAAAACCCCATCAATCAAATAACTTTAAGAATGACAATGTTGTTGGCTTAATTAGTCAAATAAAAAGTCTTATACATAAATTAAAAAAAAATGTCCAATAATTTCACAAATTTCACATCACAATCACCACGTGACTTTAAATAATAGCGGTCTCAAACAATAGTGGTCTCAAACCACATATATAATAGCATGCTGAAAAATGATGGTCTCTAACCACAGTGGTCGCAAACCACATAAAGCTCATGTAATAACTGAATCATCAATAATATATATCCAAAGGTACACTTAGGTCCATTCTCAACCCATAGGTAAAACATCAAGGAATTAAGTTCGCATGATGAATCAACTAACATGATCCAAAGGTGTGGGGGATACTTATATGGAACTAACATCCATTCAAAGTCCTAATACTTTGATGGAGGTTCACCATGTCTCAACCCCTAATTACATTAGCATGCTCGCACCTAGGTAGATGGATTGATGCTAGGGAATACGACACCATACAATACAATAGAACATTAAATTATCATCCATTGATTTCCACATGTCAAATCACATTAACTCATTAAGAATTTTATAACTTCATTCCACATGATTAAAACATAAACGACTTACAATAACTCTTACAACTTGGTCTATCATAAAACTTACCATAATACACAACATAAACACCATTATAGGGTATTCACATCCACAAAGAATACAAGGAAACTTTATTCCAATTTTCACCTTTTTACACAATATAACCATTTCCTTACACGTAATTAACCATACTTCCATAACTTTTCAATAATTTACTTCCAACACCCATTAGGGTTGCTCTTTTCAAATTATGATTAAAATTGATCCATAGATGTAAATTTTCAAGTATCACTACACATTCCATTTTATCTCAATAATGGTGTATCACAACACACACAAACACATACACTTCCATAATACATTACTTATTATATCAACATCTCATTATTTTTTAACCAAATAGCATAATTCTAATTTCTTAACAATGAATTTTAATAACTAATGACACTTCAAAAATATTTTCTTAAACTTGAGGCTAATCAATGTTCAATGCACGTTTAAGAAAAAAAAACATAGTTCAGTTTATTCACACTACAAGATCAATAGTATTTTCACTATAATTTCAATTAATCATGCATTTAATAATTGCATCTCAAAACAAGATATAATGAGTTAACATTTACATTTCAGGCATATCATGTAATGACATAAGAACATAGATTTGGAAATTTACAATTTTATTTTTTTTAGATTGCAGGAATCGGGTAGCACGACCCCCTATAAACTGCAGGTGCGCCTGATAAACTTTTTAACGTGACCGGTGGCGCTGGGGAAATTTACAATTTTAATTCTTACCACTATTACTATTTATTTACTATGCACATGATTTCACTATTCACCCTTTTATCTCTAAGCTTGCTCAATTATAATTGGGCCTAAGATCTTTTACCCAAAAAATTATCTTAATCCAACATCTTTCCTTTATATCTACAAGACAAATTATACAAATCATGCATTCAATCTATTTCAATCTACAATGTATTTATCCACACACTAGAAAATAATTACATTTCCAAAACAACACAAAGCACATAGAGCAAAAGCTCATTATGCAATCATAGTTAAAGCACACAATCATAATATTGTAATATTAAGAAATCATTCACTTTACTAATCTTTTTACTCTTCAAGTATATGAGCATAATATCATTTTTTTAAAATCAAAAGCATCATTCACATAAGGTACATAATACTTTTAATCAAATCTAACAACTTAGCTATTCCCTTTCCGATTAGTATTTTTAGAACCATAATTATCAAAGAATGATGCAAGCAAGGCTAGGATGTCATAAGGTCATTTTGACAATCAATCACAACAACAACAAGAGCAAAAAAGGGAAATTCACATAACCAACACCACACAGGCAACACTAACCAGAGATCCTAGTGTTGTAACTGTGCTCTGATACCAAATGTAATGCCCAAAAAATTTCCAACACAAACTCAGCCAAGGACATAATGCAAATACCAAAATTTCCAATCACAACACAAGACCTACGTGATATGTAGAGGAATCGTAGTTCATCAAATTTGGAATTTAATCAACACAATATTTTTCCATGCGGGAGGGGTGCACTCTCAAGATCTAATTCACATTTGATTTGACCATATCCCGATGAATATGAAAGAAAACAACCATAAAAATAATAGATAAATAATTGAACTTAGGCCTCTAATAAACTTTCCAATTAGCAAGATTTAAAATCTCATAGGACACTTTGATATCATTTTTCTAATATGCTTCAAAAATTCCATCCATATTATTCAATCCATCCAATTTTAAACTAATATGATATAATAATCAAATTCACAATAATTTACTAAGACCCGACACACACAATTTAGCTAGTGACCAACAAATAGGAAATAGATCATCCAAGATAGGTTCACAAGGTCCAAAAAAAATAATATTGGTTTTCATTAAGCTACACTATCTATTGACATCAAGTAGTCTTCTAACATTGATAAAGAGAAAATACTAGAGAAACAAATACTTTACCAACATAGCAAGAATTCTCAAATCAACATGACTATAAAACCAAACATAGCTATTCCTATGAAATTTGTAGCTATTGTAAAATTTCATAAGAAACAAATCATAGATAGTTACAATATAAAAGCTCAATACTAAAGTGTCATTTTAAATGGATAAATCTTTCTTCATATAAAATCAATCTGCACAAACATAGATACTTTGGTTTTTAAAATTAGTACAAACTCTAGGGGTTACAAGCATAGGTTATCCAATTTATATTCTACAAAATGTAAAGTTCTATATTAAGCCAACAAGAGACAATGGATTAGATTTTAACACCATTAACTTATGCATAAAAAAAACATATATAATAATCTTGGTGTCATACTAGACTTTGATTATATCTTAACTCTATGCATAGGAGATAGGCCAAAGACTTCATCATAGTCAAGTAAATATTATAGTTTAAGAAAAAGTCATAATAGAGTAGAGATGTTGCAAAATGGAGGTCACTTAGCCCTCTAGGGAATCCAAAATAACTTTCCTATAAACCCTTGTCTATACGCAACAACCAAGCAGAGCTATCTATTTTGAATGGTCTAAATTTATAAACGTATCTTATTAAAAATAATAGGTATAAACCACTCTATAAGGGAAGTGCATGTCAACAAATATTTATGATCAGATATACATGGTTATGTGTCATTACGCCATACTAATTGGGTGTTGTAATAGCTATAACATGTTATAAACTTGAAAATTCATGTAATCTTCTCATGGTCGATAGGTGTTTATACCCTTGTATCATGACTTGTATAAGCACATAGATTTGATTTATTAAACTATAAAAGATGTAAAATTTCTTCCTTTGACTTGTATATATATATATTTTTTAATGTAAATCACATCTTGCATTACGTTTGTCTCATTTCAATATTTTTGAAGCAATCTATCAAATAGTTCACTTGCATCAATTGTGCCTCCATACCAAGGAATTTTAAAATAAAAGAACCAATATAATGCCACAAGATTACTTTTAGACATGTATTATGTATAAACCCTCACATCTAATAACCTATGATTGAGATGATCTAAACCATACTAGTCTTAAGAAACATTCTAGCTTACTATATTCACTATAGTTTTCACCAATCTACCAAATGAATGGAGCAATGGGATTTTAACTATAATTTTCTATACTTTAAAAATATAGCTTACCTTAAGGCAGTTAACAAATTAAATAACTGTAGACACATAAAATTGACTTGGGCCTACAAGTTTTATTTTTCTCTGTATTTCTTCCTAACATAATTAAAATATTTAATTATGTCCTATAGTTCGATTTCAACTATTAATTAAATAATTCTTAATTATTTAATTAATTCATATCTTTTATTCCTCTTGACTATTTAAATATTTATTTATTTAAAGGTGTTCTTGATTTTCTAATGTCTCTCTATAATTAAATAAAATTCTTAAATTTATTTAATTATTACTTGTCCACTATTTCTTCCTGATTATTTAAATAAATAAATTATATTTATTTAATTTCAAATGTCCTCTTATAATTAAATAAGTTCTTTAACTTATTTAATTATTGTCCACCTTCGCTTTTTCTAATTTTAAATAAAGACATTTATTTAAAATTCCCCACTTTCTAATTTCTCTCTCCAAGTAAATAATTTAAATTAATTATTTACTGTCACATGGCCCCACCTTTTGAATTAAATTAATTTTTAATTCAAAATTTCAACTTTCCTCCATAAATCAAACAATTTCTATTATTATTTGATTTTCCAAATTTTTCTTTTTTCGTGTCATTCTTATTTCCTTGTCACATGCAACCATGGCCATTGATTTGATTTTTCTAAAATCAAATCTCAACAATTCATTTCAAATTTTGTCCTAATATTGCCCTAACCCGAATTGTGGGTTGTCACATTTAATTTAAACCATTGATCTTACATTTCTCATCTTTCAATCTTGGCCATGCATCCAAAATTGACTCTTCTATAAAATGGAAATTTTGGCTTCATTTGACATGCTTCGTAAATCTTGATCTTGGCATCTCTTGACTTCATGCTCTTGGCTTCTTGATTTCATTGGCTATTTTTTGCATATTTTAGGCTTGCTTCATATTTGCGCACTTACATTTTGAGGTTTTTTGATAGAATCCTTCAATATTTTCTTAGGGCATTGTCATAGTCATAGGTTGCTCATCACAAATTTGAAGGAAATTATCTACATGGAGCAAATAGAGAAGGTGCAATGAAGGTGATTCATGGAGATTGAAGACATTCAGGGAGATCTTTCTTTGTTTTCAATGCTTTTACTATATTGTTCTTTATTGCTTTGCTTCGAATTAGTTTGTTTATGCTTATAATGCTAACCTGGTAATTTTCCCTAAGTTACATTGGTGAACCCGATGCCAAAACTGTGTTTTTTGTAGATTTCCTTATGGTTTTTTTGTGTTTTTGTAGGTACAGGTATAGAGAGCCGCATTTGCAATTTTATGAGCCACAAATGCTATGTCACGATGCATTTGATCTGCAGAACGACGCATCTAAAGTCCCAAGCTGCATTCGCTAACCAAAACATCGCATTTGCTTTGTTGTGACACATTTGTAGGCCCGAACGACACATTTGACAGTCGCGACGCATTTGTTCTGTAGACCGACGCATCTGCTTGGTGAATTCCAGTTTTCGGCCCTATGACACATTTGATTTGCAAAACAATGCATTTGCCTAGTAAAAATATACTTTTGGTTTTTTGCAAAATTTTCTAGATTTTTTTTTCTGTTAGTAGCTTAGAGGTTTTTTGGGTTACTAATATTATGGTTTGCAACATGTGGCGAGGAGTCTAACCCTTTGTTTCTTGATTTCATATCACTTTTTCAATTCCTTAATCAAGCAAACAAACAACAAACAACTTGCATTCACATTTCATTGGCTAAAAGCATATTCACTCAAGGGCTTAAAATGAACACAATCTTGCATTGAAACTCATAAGACTAAAATTTACATGCATTTTCATGACATGGGCTTAAAATGAACTTTGTTTGTTTCACATTGAGTTAAAGTTTAAAATGAACAAAGTGTTTTAGGTGTTTTCCTCACATTACAATTTGGATAATTAAAATGAACAAGTGTCTCCAATTTGTGTAACCCTGACTCAATAATAGAAGTATCCTCTCCCCTTGCGCACTTGTGTGATCTTGGGTGCAAGAGAAACTATTATTAACTCTAGGAATTGGGTCTTCGTTGGTGGGAAAAAGTACTCACCCCAAAGCGACTCACACTGGCAATGAAACTCTTTAGCCAAGCTACTCCCGATTGGTATACAAATGTGAATCCTAATGGAAGGCTTAAGATTACAAGTGTGGATGTGTCACACAGACAAGTGAATTCCCCAAAACCCTATTGAGTGTAACCTCTTCAAACTGGAATTCCTCCTTATCGGAGCTAATCTTGCCTCATGTGTGGCCACTCGAACAGGAGTCTTGAACTAAAACCCTTTGTGTAGTTTCCAAAAACCAATCTATTCGCTGGTGCAACAACGGTCATTGCTAAAGCATCCACATTCTCGCAATTCTTAGTAGAGGTGAAACCCTGCCATGGGAGATTTATGGGGGCTTGAAGCTTGGTTGACTCAAGAAGTGAGTGCAATGTAAGGGGGAGCCTATGTGGCCAAGCTTCTAGATCACCCACTAAGAATAAGTGCGCCTGGGGAAACCCACGTGGAATCTAGTGAATATAGTCCTTGACTAACCTTAGGATTGTGCATGTTTTCAAACATTGAAAAGACAAAACATTGTGTTTTCCAAGTGTTTTCTGAGACATTGAACAAATAAACACCTTTCACAGATCTGGAAACACTCACTCAAACTAAAACAATTATGAAAATTTGTCAAGATTGCAAAGAAACTAGGCCTTTATTCACTCTGCAATGCATTTGCTATCATGTGCAACACATTTGACATTTTGCATCGCATCTCAAACTTTTTGCGCCACAATCACTTTGCTAAGACACATTTTCTATCTTGTACAATGCATTTGACTGTATCACAATGCATTTGATTTCTAGAACATCGCAATTGATCTTTTGAACTGCATCTACAACCTGTAGCAACACATTTGTTGAACCTGTGAGGCATTTGACATTTTGAAATGCATTCGATACCTAAAATGACACAATTGCCTATCATTGGGAAAAACACTGTTACTGTCCAAAACCCAAGTCCAAACATTTTTAAACTACTCTTTCCAGTGGCCTCTGTTAAAAACCAGACAAGGAATTGCTCAAATCTTCCTTTGCATCCTTTAGATCACATTGTTACCATAGGTCTACCTTTGCAAATTGTTAGTTGCATCTTAGAAGCCATCATCGTTTCCATCATAAACAAGTCTTTAGGTCCTCATTTTGCAGACTTTGGAATAGGAAAACTTACCATACCTTGCAAAATATTTTCCTTCAAAAGTAGGTTATCATTGGACTTAATCAAAATCATTTCCTTTAGTCATTGTCCTTTTTGTGAGACCTTTCCAACTCAAAATTCTAGTTAGGAAACCTCAATTTGTCATATTTTCCTTCATTTAGTCCTACCAATAAGTCCTTTGATGATCCAAATTGAGACATTGACCAAGCTTTGAGTGGCTAGTAAACCTTTCTCAAAAGTCCATCAAAATTGATTGCACCTTAGACCTTTGCATTTGCATACCTCAAAACATTTTAGTCTCCCATCATTCATTTTAGTCCTCATTATCAATTGTCATTTGCTTGCATCCCTTATCTCAAAAATCCAAAAAAATAGTATCATACCTCTCATATTAGTCTTTCATTATCACCTTTCATTTGACAAACCTTTTAGACAACATTGAAATTATTGCATCCTTTATTCCAAAAAATCCAAAAACATAGTGTCATATCATTCCCACCATTTAGTTTTCATTATCATCCTCCTTCATTTGAGCAAATCCTTATATGGTTGAGACTAGGCTCCAAAGGAAAAGAAGACAAATGGACCCTTTTGGACAAGACATCAACCCCTACAACTTTTCTAATGACATGAACCAAAACACAGACATAGGGGCATCTTTCATCAACCCTTTTAGTGACATGAACATGTCATCTTCCTCATGCAACCCCTTTGAACAATTTTTACATAGAGATGAAAACGGACAAGTGTTCATGGAAGATGTCGAAGTTGCCACCCAAAACCCCAATGTGGCTTCCTTTGTGGAGGAATTACTCTTGCAAGATTCAGAGAAATATCTAGCCATGCTTTTACACCAAGGGCTAAATTTCCACGAGGGTTTGACATTAACACCTTAAGAGCAACATCTTCCAATCATAATGCAAACAATAATTCAAACAATACCTCCAACACTAACCGACCTCTTTCAACACCCCAACATAATGAAAACAATTCCTTCATTGATGCTACCACACAAAATGCGACAAACACCATCAACACTACCTCTAATGGCACATCCAATCAAAATACTTCTAATATGGTCAACAAAACATCCATTGGAGGAACATTAACAATATCACAAGCCACATCACAATCAATGCCTCTAATTTCAACGTCATCACAAGCAATTGGAGCTACCTTTGGATCCTCAACAATGGGGACAAATTCTTCAAACCTTTTGTTTGGTGCTTCATCTAGCACCTTGGGAATGACATCATCAAACCCCTTATTTGGGTCCTCAACTAATGCCATGGAAACAAATTCATTGAACCCCTTTGGGAGGAATAAACGGCCAATCTCCATTCCAAGACCTCAACCAAATGTTAACACTTCGTCACAACCCAATAACACCAATATCCCCCAAAGGCATAACACAAACATTCCACATAGCCACACGTACCAATCTAGACAAGGCAATCAGATTACACAACACATGACTTCATTTGGACACCAAAACACTCAAGGTCAACATATTCTGCAAATATAGACCAACACTGCTAGAGTGCACATTCCCACATAAGCGTCAAACATCCATACACAACAACACATTCCTAATCAAAATTCTCAAGTTCCAAATCAAAACACATCATACATTCCACAACAACATATCCCAAATTGAAACACATCATCACAGGAAATGAGAACTCATGGAATTCCTATCACTAGCATGTGTGACGCTACAAACAACCCCAAATTGATGCACTCACAGCTCAATTTGCAACCTTGCAAAAACAAATGGAGGACATTCAATTGCAACACAAAAAGACCCACACGTCATACGACTTATGTCCATACCCATTTGACACGAGTTTACACATGTTGTAGTTCCCTCCAAGATATGTGGTACCCAACTTCACCAAGTACAAAGGAAAAACAAATCCCCTTGAGCACATAAGAGAATTTACAACCAATAGTGTGGGCATTGCATATGAACATACCTATCTGATAAGACTCTTCCCCAGAAGTCTCACAGGTCCCGCACTTGAATGGTTTTCTACCTTTCCTAAAGGACTAAAATCATGGGGGGAACTTGTTGACAAATTTGTACAAAATTATGCCTATAACATTGACACCAACATCACCATTACCAATTTATGTACGCTTACTCAAGAGGAAACTAGTGAGACCTTTATTCCATTCTTCCAAAGATGGAGAAGTTTAGCAAGTTGATGTCATGTCGAGACACTAGAAAAGGAAAAGGTCGACATGTTTGTCCAAAACCTTTTGGGACCCTTAAAATACAGTTTACAAGTTCATTTTTGTACCACTTTCGTAGACCTCGTTGAAAAAGGAGTCCAACTTGAAAAGGCCCTTCTTTCTAAAGGAGAGCTCAAATATGGCAACAAGAACACAAACCCGAACCCACCGACTAATAAAAACAAATACTGGGTCAAGAACAAACACATCACCAATGACGACGTTGCTACCACTAAGGTAGTAAACACAATAGGTCTTGTACTCACTCTTAAAGGAGCTCAACAGCAAAATGCACCATTGACCACACCAATTGTAAACGCCATCCAAAATAATCAGAACAATCAAAACCAAGGACAACCACATCAAACCAAACAATTTCCAAAGAGACGCACATACACTACCTTGGGTGAACCAATTGAAGTGGTCCTTAACAAGCTCCTCCAAAACGGTGTCATCACATTGCAAGACCCTAAACCATATGACCCTGGACAATTCAAGCCATTTTGGTGGGATGACAATGCAATCTGTGATTACCACCATGCAAAAGGGCATAAAACTTCCTCTTGTTGATAATTAAGAAATCTTGTACAGGATCTCATTGAAAATTGCACCATTGAACTAGATCGACAACAATTCGCTTCAAATTTGGACCATACAATTCATAAAAACCCACTACATGATCATGGTTCAAATAACCCGTCTACGTTAGGTCCAAAGAATAACAACAATCGAGCCAATTACACTCGAACTACCTTCGACTATTCTGGTGGACCTATTATTAATCACCTATGAGTTGCTGACGAATATGTTAATACTATTACCATCAAGAAAACACCTGAGTGTAATGTCACTACCCGTGGAGGCAAAGTCACCATAGCTGGTCCTCCTCCTCCTAGGCAGCCAAAGATCACGATACCTGGTGCATCTACCAAACAGTCACAACTTGGTCCATCTTTCAAATAGTCACAACCTAAGGGGCAGTTCAATCTCAATGACCAATTAGGAAAAAAGCCTGCCCAAATCTCTATACTCGAGCTGCTACGCATTTTTCCTGCACACAAATCCATACTTGATAAAACCTTGCAAGAGTCGTTTGTCCCTAATGACATAGATGTCAACCAATTCAAAGTCATGGTTGGATACTTGACCACTCCCCACCACATTACCTTTTTGGACCAAGACTATTCCTCACCTAAACCATCTCACAATGATGCACTGCATATCGAATTTTTCATCCATAAACATAAGCTTAGACAAGTCTTAGTAGATGGTGGAGCAGGATTGAATATATGCTCCCTAAAATTGGTCAAAGCACTAGGCTTTTTTGATGCTTGTGTAGACGCTACCAAGAGCATTGTTATAAAGGGAATGCTCCTCTAGGGGAATTATCACACTTCCTATTCGTGTAGGGCCGGTCATTGTAGATACAATATGCCAGGTCTTGGATCTTGAATTACATTATAACATCATACTTGGTCGACCTTGGATCCATGCCTTGAAATTCGTACCGTCCACTTACCACCAATGCTTAAAGTTCCCTTTTGATGGCACTGAAATTACCATACATGGAGACCCTGACCCATTCTAGTATTGCACCAATTTGAGAGGCATCTCCAAACATCAAGTGCCAATTAACAACGAGGCTTCAACATCCACTTCCTCCAACTACATTGATCCTTCCACACTCGCCAAGCCTTCCATATTAACATATCCAACCTTAACCACACCATCCCATACCACCATTCCAAGGGTTGATCCTAATGTCAAGATCCAAGACCAAGGGTGCAGAGAGTACAAGTTGAACACGGCCTATTGCATCACTAAACTACCCAAGTCTCTCAAAGCTTATGGGTTGCCATGTTTCAGAATAGAGCCCAAAGAGATTTTTAAGGTTCCTTTGACAATGGCCTTCACAAAATGGGGGGAATTGAACAAGGAAGACATTGAAGACATATCAAGCTGGATTTACAAAGAGATAGAAGACCTACCTCCATTACCAGTACAGATATATGGCAAAGGCTATGGCATAATGAAGGAAAAAGGCTATGATGGAGATAGTGGCCTTGGTAAAGACAATTGAGGACTTCTTTACCGAAACTAATTCACATGAATGGGAATTTGGTTCTCAAAGATCCTTAAGTGACTTTTACCTTGATGAATTGCTCCTAGAACCTGGAGAACCTACTTTCGAAGAAAGATTCTGGCAAATGTTTAAAATTGATCCATCACAGAATCTTACTAATGACAATACTATAATACCCAGGAAACGAGAAGAATGGGTCAAACTCTTTTGGTCCTATGATGATGACAAACCTAAGCCATCATCTGATCACATTAACCATCATTCCAACTCGCCTGTCTAACCATCTGACCCTATTGACCAGCATTTTGACTCATCTAACTTACCACATGACACTATCGACTATGATTTCAATCCATTTGTTCCATATTTTTCCAATGAGTCTGACTTGTCTGAATCTAGTGAACAAGAATACTAGATAGAATCTGAATGGGAGTTGGGGGGTGACAATTTCATCTTTACCCTTTCTGAATCTGTTTGCATTCTTTCTACATCATCCTCATCATTTTCCAATACTAATGATGGTATCTCCCTTGTCTACCCATAGCTCATTGATTAGGATCAGCAAGGCTCGCCAACTATGGACATTTTTCAAAATGACGAAACCATTGCAGAATTCATGGGACTACGTGAGTACATACCAATTGGAGACCATAAGTCTAGATTCGCTATTGATCTAGATTTTGCAACATACTTCAGGGAGATTGTGCAATCCTCTAGTCGCAAAAATTAAAATAATAAAAATAAAACAAAAAAGACACGTATTTAGGTGAAAATCGCAAGGCACCTTCTGATGATACAAAAGTAAAATAAAGGACGTATCTGAGGGTGAAAACATCTCTGAGGTGCCCAAGGATGGAGGATTGGACTTTCTCCCCGTTACACAAGAAAAATTGGCAATGCTCATTGAGGACACCATAGAAGTTAACATAGTCACAACAAAGGATCCCAAAATAGTTCTCTTTGCTGCATCATTGACAGAAGAAGAAAAACTTGAATTCCAAAAGCTCTTTGCAGAATGTAAGATTAACTTCACATGGTCTTATGCTGATATGCCAGGACTAGATCCATAACTAGTCTTGCATCACCTACCCTTTTTTTGGATGCTAAACTAGTCAAATAGAAATTGTGAAAGATGCATCCTCAGATTGCATTGCTAGTAAAATCTAAACTCAAGAAGCTATTGGATGCAGGATTCATAAGATCAATAGACTATGTTGATTGGATTTCAAATCTTGTACCTATCACTAAGCCAAATGGTCAAATACACATCTACACAGACTTTCGAGATTTGAACAAAGCATGCCCAAAGGACGACTTTCCATTACCCAACATAGACATCATAGTTGACCTTACAATAGAATACGAGATGTTGTCTCTCATGGATGGTTTCTCGGGTTACAATCAGATTCGGATAGCCCCAGAAGATCAATACAAAATAGAATTCACTTGTCCCTGGGGTACCTACTACTGGAATGTCATGCCTTTTGGTCTTAAGAATGCAGGTGTCACATATCAACGAGCAATGACAACAATATTTCATGACCTCATGCACACTTTAATGGAAGACTATGTGGATGACCTCTTGGCTAAATATTTGACACGCAAGGATCACCTTAATGTGCTAGACAAAATTTTCAAAAGGCTGGAAGAGTACAAGGTTCATTTGAATGCTAAGAAGTGTGTGTTTGGCTTGACGTCAAGAAAACTTTTGGGATATATAGTTTCTCGTAGAGGCATTGAAGTTGATCCTACCAAAGTGAAAGCCATATTAGACATGCCTCCCCCAAAAGGAATCAGTGAGTTAAGGACACTGCAAGGCAGATTACAGTCTATTCGGTGCTTCATCATACAACTAGCAAACAAGTGCCAACCATTTCAATATCTCCTGCGCAAAGGCATCCCCTTTGTATGGACTAACAAATGTCAAAAGGAATTCCAACAAATCAAAGACTATCTATTGTCACTGCCTGTTCTAATGCCACCCATTGAAGGAAAACCTTTGATTCTGTATATTTTTGCAACCACTTCAACACTAGAGGAATTTCTTGTACAAAATGACTATGATGAGAAAGAAAGGGCTATATACTACATCAGTCACACATTGGTCGGATATGAAATTAACTACACATCCACAGAACATGCATGTCTCAACTTTGTTTTCACCACCCAAAAGTTAAGACACTACATGCTAAACCACAAGACAACTAGTAGCAAAGATTGATCCATTTAAGTACCTCCTCAGTAGGGCAGCATTGATAGGTCAGTTGGAAAAATGGGTTATGATACTGAGTGAGTATGACATACAATATGTGGAACGAAAAGCTATAAAAGGACAAGTGATAGCCGATCAACTTGCAGATGCACCTATACAAGGCAATCACCCATTGGTAGCAGATTTCCTCAATGAGTCCATATTTTATGTGGAGCCTAAATCACCATGGAAGCTTTACTTTGACGGATCTCATACTAGTCATGGCTCAGGCACTAGTATATTGTTCATCACACCACAAGTGGACTCCATTCCTAATTCATTCTGAATTGCATTCCCTTGTACAAACAATGTTGCAGAGTATGAGGCACTCGTCATAGGACTCCAAATGGAAAATTAAAACATTGCTAGTATATGGCAATTTTCAGTTGGTCATCAACCAGGTCAATGACGAATATGACACCAAGGGTGAAAATTTGTTGCCCTATAAACACATGGTCGATAGCTTCTAGTCATATTTCCGCATACTCGCTTTTGAGCAAATTCCTAGGGCACAAAACAAGGCCACAAACACAATGGCTACAATTGGATTTCTCCTAGACATTCCCAGCAACGTGCCACAATTTGAGTTCTTGGTGGAGCAACTTTTGGTTTCTGCATATGATATTCTAGAGTTAGAAATGGTTTGTGAGCTTGTTGGTCCCAACTCACCATGGTATCAAGAAATATATGACTATCTTCAATCCTAGACACCCCCCCCGAACCTTTCCAACAATCAATGCAAATCTTTTATCCGCAAAACTGCCCAATACTCCATCATCAGTGACACCTTATATCGCTACAACTTTGACAATACCCTTCTTCGATGTCTCGACACTGACAAAGCACGAACAACCTTATGTGAGGTACATGAGGGTGTATGTGGATCTCATTCGAGTGGCCCAACCTTAGCTAAAAATATCACGAGACTTGGGTATTATTGGCCGACTATGGAAAAAGATGCACTTGAGTTCATAAGAACATGTCACCAATGACAAATATATAGTGATTTGATTCATGCACTAGCACAGGAACTTTGGCCCATCACTTCTCCTTGGCCCTTCGCACAATGGGGACTCAACTTCATGGGAAAAATCCATCTCACCTCCTCCAACGGCCATAAATTAATTATCACCACCACTGAGTACTTCACCAAGTGGATTGAAGCCATCCCCCTTACATATATAACCGACAAGTAGATTTCCAAATTCATCCTCAACTACATCATCTGTCGATATGGTGTTCCGCAGTCTATCATCATAGACAACGGTCATCCCTTCAAAAATCAAGACATTTGTGAGCTTTGTGAACACTTCCACATCCAACATCACTTCTCCATGCCTTACTACCCACAAGGAAACGATCAAGATGAGGTGTCTAATAAGACAATTATCAAAATTCTTAAGACCGTCAATGACATTGGTCGTGACTGGCATTTACAACTCAACCCTTCTCTATGGGCTTACCACATCAACATCTGTATGCCTACAGGAGCCACACTCTTTAGAGTTGAAGCCATCTTTCCCATCGAGGTTAAAATCCCATCGTTAAGAGTCTCCTTGAAGGGCATGATCAACGACGAGGAGTATCGACAGTCATGACTGCATGAGCTAGAAATGTTAGAAGAATGAAGACAAAATGCCTTGAATCATTTACAGGCATATCAGAATTTCCTTTTTTCATAGTTATAACAAGAGAGTCATGGTCCAAAATTTTGACATCGACGACCTGGTCTTAATGCAAAACCCAAAAAAATAATCTGACAGAGAGAAACCTGACAAGTTTGAGCCCAATTGGTTGGGTCCTTATATCTTCACTACCTCATTCGGTTCTAGTGCATACCAGTTGGCCACTCCAAACGGGGAGCAGTTAACAGAGCCTATCAACAATCTACATCTCTAAAAAAATTATACATAGCATCAGAGGAGCTTGGTTGAAAACCATAAAAATACAAAAAAATTTGAAAAATATAAAAAAATCATCACCCTGATGAAAACCTGGCAAACATGCATCTTGATGACACCAAAAAAATTTAAAAAATGACAAAATTAGTAAAGAGAAATAATTCGTCTAATAGTGAAAACTTGGTAAACAAGCGCTTTGGATAAGTACCATGGTGAAAACCTAGCAAATAGGCACCATGTGTAGTTAATCTCTACTTCGCCATCTGCTTTCAATCCATCGACCTTTTTCCACAATAAATACCCAATTTTCTAACACCATCATGACATTTCATAGTAGCATGACATTTCTTGCCACATGGCCGAGAATGGTTGACATCAAGTCTCACATATTGTCCACCTTTCATCCCACACATGTCCTTGTACATTTCCTTCAACTTGGCTAGTCCTTGACCTGACTGGGGGCAACCCTTTTATCACCTGACTGCAGTGGGTATCGCACATGGTCTTTCCAATCGAAAATGTCCTCAAAAAAGACAAAAAATTTAGAAAAAGTCCTAAAAAAAGACATAAAAATCATAAAAAAGTCATGAAAAAAGACATAAAAATCATAAAAAGTCCTAAAAAAAGACCTAAAAATCAGAAAAGGTCCTAAAAAAGTCCTAAAAATTGAAAAATGTCCTGAAGAAAATACAAAAAAAAATCAAAACATATCAAAAACCCCAAAAATAGATTCAGAAGTCTGTCATGTCAGTCATGTTAGTCCTTGTCATGGTCAAACTACGTTGCCTATGCGCATTTGCTACATAGGCAAGGCTCATCTTTGAGCTCTTCAGACATTAGATCAATCCTTTTAGGTTTTTCCAAATAAAATCATGACTCAATCTTTGATCACTCAAGACAAATTCATTGGCTGTGTCAAACTACGAAGTCTCTGAGTATATGACATAGGCAAGGCCATCAATCGATGAGCCCCCGAGGCCGCACTATGTCAGTCCAAAAGGTTTCATGACATTACACTATCACACATGTCAAATATCTTCAAATCAAGCAAATTATTCTAAAACAAAGAATTCCTAAAACAAACTTTTGCAATCAGTCAAATCGGCATTTCAATTAAAATAGCATGGACATGTAGTCAATTTAGATGTCAAGTCAACTTTGGTCAAATTGTCAAAACAAGTCAACTTGTCAAAACTCTTGGTCATTCTTCGGATGTGTCTTCAAGAATAACTCTTGTCATTTATTTATCCTTTAGGATGTATCCTTCCTAGGCATCAACACTTTCATCTAGCATTTTGAGGGATTCTCGCAACATTTGAAGATCGATCCTCTTGGCATCGACATCATTCAGGATGTGTCCTTCCTGAATTTGGCATTACCTAGCATTCGTCATCTAGACATCGTCAAAACCTGACATCTCAACATCAAAACACCTGACATCTCAACATCAAAACACTTGACATACTTGGCAAACACTTTGGCAAACACTGTCTTTTGGCATTGTCCTTTGATTTTCATCATGCTACTAGTTCCTCAAGGATGAACTAACAACAGGATTTAGAGGAGCAACGACATATCATGATAATTGTCTTGTCTTGTCTTTTTTTTCAGACTGTCATATTGCTAGTTCCTTAAGGATGTCTTGGCAACAGGATTTAGAGGAGCAACAATGTTTCATGGCTTGTCTTTCTTGTCTTTCTTGTTTCTGGTTGATTGTGACAAAAAAACTAGGGCAATTGCGCTCCTAGTATGAGTCATGATCATCCTTGTCTGTGACTACTCATTTCATGTGATGGTACAATCTTGCACACCATTGATCTATGGCATATCATGGTGTTTTTTGGCCATCTCAATAATCCACCAAATGATTATTCAAGCAAAATATATTAGTTCTTTGGCAATATATTGAAGGATTCTTTCTCCATACTAACATTTGTCTCCTTTTGTCTGGTCATTTCTTTTCTTCCATCTCCTGATGATATCCTACGACATACAAAATATAATTGCATGCATGATCACATATAGACATTGCATTAGTAAATTAAACATTTACATATATCCATTCACATATGTGCATTCATATCATTAGCATACATATATCATTTGCATCTGCATTCACATAACATCTAAGTGTATACATCATAACATAAAGCATCATGTGTCGCAGTATCCATACATACATAGTTATATCATCAATGAATCCATAATCATAAACATGACATCAAATAGGAAACATTATGCATACATATAGAATATCATCATCATCATCATATAAACATCATTCATAACATAGGATCATCATGGCATATAATCATAAATAACCATCATAAATGCATACATCACATAACATGTAAAATTCACCATCATAGGAATCATCGCATAAATCATATCACATAAGCATAATAAAATCGAATGCATCACAAAAAAACGCATAGCATATAGTTTGCACCAAAATTGCATCATATATATATATATCTCAAAAATCATGACACGGGATAGAGGAATCCCAAAAATAGAGCTTGCGGGCTCGATGGTCAATATATCAAATGTCCCAACATGATGACAAGATAACAAAACAAATGCCCTAGGTTGTGCTCTCCTCATCCCCTTGAGGAGAAGAATGGGGTGACTGATGACCTGTGGCAGGAACTGATGGTATCTAAGAGGACATGGTAGGTTGTGTCTATGAAGCTGAAGGATCGGTGATTGGTGGTTGGTTGTGCTGGGACCTGTGTCCTAAGGTTGATGATCCATGGTTGTGACTGGATCTATGTCCTGAGGAATTCCTATGGTGGGACTAATGACCTGAAGACAATCTAGATGATGTAGAGCCACCCACACTGCTCTAACTACAGCTACTGTGGCTCCTACTACTGCTGCCTGAACCACTCCCTATCCTACTCTGAGATTGAGACAAACCAGGATCCCACTGATTTGCCAACACTTCCCTCTCATACAACATCTGATACTTCCCCCGACTCGCACTGACCCTGGCCAACTCCCTCGCTATCTCCCCAACTGGCCCTGTACACATCTACACAAACTTGGAGCACTAGCTATGTGCCTCCTGCTCTCTAATCACAACCTGATCTTACTCCACTCGTGTCACCTCTAGCTCTTCTTGAAGAGTCCTCATCTGTGTTGCGGCCTCATCTAATCTCCTCTGCATATCTGCTAGTCTCTAGTCCACTATGGCACCTCGCGGCAAAGGTGGCACCCTGGCTATGTCCTCCTCTCCATCCACCATCCGCTCTCTGAGTTGTCTCTCAGCCTCATCCATATCTTCCTCACCACCAATATCCAACTCATCATCATCTCCTCTAATCTCCTCCTCACCCCCAACTGCCTCCTCTTTGAATGCCATCTCTCTGCCAATGTTGTTAGTACACTCCTATATGCCCAGAAAATGGGCATAGAGGTCACATAGTATAAACATAACTGCATCAGTCGCCTCTACTCCCTATCTCGCAGCTAATCTCTAAATGCATATGTTGAAGGCTTGAACTCGTGTGTATAAATGGGTGGTAACCATTTCTGCACATGTAGAAATAGGAGTTAACACATGTTTGAAAATCATCATTATTATTATCCATCTAATCAAAAGTGTCTAAGAAACTAAGCCTAAAACTAAGTCAATCTTGGTCAAAGTCAAATGCGGCATGTCAAAGTCAATTGTGTTGCGCTAACTCAAATGTGTCATTCCATTTGGCACTTGCATCAATCCATCACTTGTGTTGTTTGACTTGACATATGTGTCATGCTAGAACATTTGTGTTATTTCCCCAAACATATTTGTCAGTGTAAATCAATTGTGTTGTACGGCCCCGCAGTTGTGCCTCAATTCAATGATTGTGTCACTCAACCCAGCACTTGTGTTGTGAAATGGCGATTGCGTCTCATTGCCCGACAAATGTGTCATTATAAATTTAGACTACCCTCATCTCGTGTGACGTGAACATGAATGTGTCTTTCATGAACGTAGATGCATCGCGATGCATCTGTTGACCTAAATTTAAACCCTAAAAAAGTGTGCAAAATGAGAAAATTACGAGGTGGGTATGAGGTACTTATCGATGGCTCTACGCCCTCTGGCCATTGGAAGATCCACACTATGTAGCTGTGATGCTCAGTCATTGGAATCACCATTGTCGCAAAGTCTCCTCTCTCTCAGCACTCAAATTTCAAAAGGTAAAAGTGAAAATGAATTAACTTTTCACCCAATTTGAACCTATTTATAGAGTAAAAGTGGGATTTTCTTGAAAAAATTATTACTAGAGGCTCATTTGACCAACTTTGACCGACTTTTTGGCTACCTTAAACACCTCAAAATTGCAAACCGATTGCATCACTATTTTTCTAAACAATAAATTGATTAATTGGGACACTTTCCAAATTTTTCTGTCGCCGAGTCAAAATTTGCAAATCTTCTCGAGGGGGCATAGATATTTCCTACTTTCACCGGGGCATATTTTTGACTAAATTTTCTTTGTCACAATGGGACAGGCTGCATTATGAGAAAGATGGGCAAAATGTAGACACATAAAATTGACCTAGGCCTACAAGTTTTATTTTTCTCCTTATTTCTTCCTAACATAATTAAAATATTTAATTATGTCCTATAGTCCGATTTCAATTCTTAATTATTTAATTAATTCATGTCTTTTATTCCTTCTGACTATTTATTATATTTATTTATTTAAAGGCATCACTAATTTTCTAATGTCTCTATAATTAAATAAAATTCTTAAATTTATTTAATTATTACTTGTCCACTATTTCTTCCTGATTATTTAAATAAATAAATTATATTTATTTAATTTCAAATGTCCTCTTATAATTAAATAAGTTCTTTAATTTATTTAATCATTGTCCACCTTGGCTTTTTCTAATTTTAAATAAAGACATTTATTTAAAATTCCACACTTTCTGGAGCGAAAATGTGTAGAGCAAGGTCGAGCAACTGCGAGGAGGTGAAGCAGGGTGATTCAACATAGGCTGGAGCAACGCATGTAAAATTACACTGGGGAGATGAAGTGGTGAGGGAAAATGAAGCGGAGCAAACTCTTGATCATACACCACAGTGGGTCTTCGAAGGTGGAAGATGGAGAGACAAATGTCATATGGCGTATTGCTCGCAGGGCGAATCGGTGAAGATGGAAGGAAGGCCAGTCAGAATGTGTCACGATACTCCAGAAACTCCTGTGGAAAATCGGGTCCCTTGGCCGAGACATAATCAATTCGGAGGGAAAAAAACACTCGGAAGGACGGATAATCTGGCATGGGGGAATCCGAGGGGCAGAAGAAGAATTAGGTGTGAGCGGCTAGATCAAAGGCTCAGGAAAGAGTGGAAAGCAGAGGAAAAGGGCAATTCCAAATTACTGAATTCAAAAGCTACTATTGAGATCGAGGTCTCAGAGGAAATAAAGCCCGATACGGAGATCCTTAAAGAATTTTCCTTCATTTGCCGATTCATCGGAGGTTCACCTGATAGAGTATCAATTAAGCTCTGGATTAAGGAGAGTTGGAAGAAGGAGGTTTTGTTACAATTTCTACCAAAGGGTTTCTTCCTAATTGTATTTGCCGATGAGAAAACCAAAGCGAAAGTTATAGAAGAAGAGATTTGGTTCATGGAGGAAATGTCTCTGTACATGCAGCCATGGAATCAGAATTTTGATCCATTCAAAGCACGGCCTTATGATCATCCTATTTGGGTTAGACTATATAATCTCCCAATAGAATACTGGGTAGGTGATTTCCTTGAGAAAATAGAACGCTCGATGGGCATTCTAATGGAAATTGACACAAACATTCTGGATGGTGACATGTACAAATATGCCAGATTGAAGATTGTGGCGATTGATACCATTCCCAGCAACATCTTGTTATTGGCCAATGGGGAACGGTGGAGGTAGGGAATAGAAATTGAAGAAACAAGGAATTTATGTCTTGTCTGTGGTTCGTGTAGTCATGGCTCCATAGATTGCACTAAAGATTTAGTGGAGAGAAGCAAAAAGCTAACTTTGGGTGTTTCCCCTCCTGATGACACCATGTTCCAACAATGCAGTTCCAATAACAAGACGTCTCAAGTAGGAGGGAATGAGTTCCAAACCAAGGCCTCGACAGAACCAGCTAGATTCCCAAAGTCTACACCCAATAGTAAGGGTGGGGTAGATTCAAATCGCGGGAAGGAAAATGATAAGGAAGAGGTGAGACTGCTTCCAGGGAAAGTGTCGATTTGGACTCAAATCCTGACATAGAAGATGAGTTGGATGTAATCAATGACAGGTGTATTTCCCAGTCTGCATTTAAACACATGGGTTTGGGCAAGATCGACACCTCAAGCAATACCCACGGTCGGAAATCTTCCAAACAACTTCGGGAGGAAGAAGCGGCTGCCAAGAAATTCACAAGCATTACCAAGTTTTTGAGTACCAAGGGAGGAAAATCCTCCCTTGGGAAACAATGAGGATTACAACCTGGAATGTTAGGGGCCTAAAGGCCCTTGGCAAATGATGCCTAGTCAGGCTAGGCGTCAATTACAAAAATGTACAAGTTCTATAATTTTCCTACAAGAAACTAAGCTGGCAGGGGAGGAGTGTCCACAATTTCTGAGATACTGTCGATCTTGGGATGGCTATTTTGAGAGCTCTTCTAGTTTTGCGGGGGGCCTGGGTATGCTTTGGAAAATTGCGGAAGTTTCAATGGAAATTATTATTTCCTCTACAAGATGGATGGCGGCGAAAGTCTTTGATTTAGGCCTAAACTGCAGTTTTTTACTTATCAATGTATATGGCCTCATAAAAATAGAGGAAAAGGCATTGGTTTGGAGTTCAATTTTGGAGTTTGTTCATTTGTTTCCCAAGGAAAGAATAATCGTTGGCGGAGACTTTAATGCCATCCTATATTTTTCTAAAAAAAGAGCAGAGTTAGAAGCATCTCACAAACAATCTTGGACTTTAGAGCCTTTGTGGCGGAAGCGGGGTTGATGGATTGCCCCACAAATAATGGTAGCTTCACTTGGACCAATCATCGAAAAAAAATTACTGCCATAACCGAGAAACTTGACCGGTTCCTGGTGTCCCCATCTTGGTTCAATTTTGGTTGGTGCGTGAGTGCTTGCATCTATCCTAACTCTATCTCTAATCATTTTCCTATGGATTTGACAATAACCAATGGGTGTGATAGAGTGAAAATGAGTTTTAAATTCCAAAACATGTGGTGGCATGACCCAAGCCTTCTAGAGTTGTTGGAGACGTGGTGGAAGGAAATAAGGGTGGGAGGCTCCATAAGTTTCATACTGACAAAAAAATTGCAGGCTTTAAAGCAGAAGCTCAAAATTTGGAATAAAGAGAAGTTCCAAAACATCTTTGTTGAAAAGGTTAATGTGGAAGCCGAGTTGGAGACACTCAATGAAAAGGTAATAACATTCGGCATGCGAAATGAAGAATTTATCAAAGAACTGAATTAAAAGGGAAACTAGTTCATCTTCTGAAAAGAGAAGAGATTTATTGGAAGGATAAATCAAGGGAGGTTTGGCTAAGCAAAGGCAATTCCAACTCTAAATTCTTTCATGCCTCAGTTTTGGCAAAGAGAGAGCAATAAAATAGAGGAAATCATTACAAGCAATGGTTAGACTGTCAAGGGTTCGGCTGAGGTGGGCAAGGCTGCAATTGAGTACTTCTCCAACCTTCTAGGGGAACAAGTGTCTCATTGGGGCTAGGTGGATTATCTTGATTTGATCAATTCCAGGGTTAGTGAAGTCGACAATGTGATGTTGTGTGATAGGATTTCAAAGGATGAAGTTCGAGTTGCACTCTTCCAGATGCATCCTGACAAGGTGCTCGACCCTGATGGTTTTATGGCCAGTTTCCTCCAAAACTGTTGGGATTTTCTAGGTGAGGATCTTTGGAAACTTGTAGAGGACTTCAAGAAAACTAGGAGATTCGTTAAAGATCTGAACAACACAATTATTGTACTGATTCTGAAAAAAGCTAAGTATTCCTCTTTGAGCGACTATAGGCCTATCTCATTGTGCAATACCATCTACAAAATCATTGTGAAAGTACTGGCTAATAGGCTCAAATTACTACTGGGAAAGATCATTTCGGTTGAACAAAACAGTTTCGTACCGGGTAGAGAGATAACAGATAGAATTTTACTCGTTTTGGAGGTTGTCCACACCCTTAGCACAATCAAGCAAGCCAGAATGATTATAAAACTTGATGTAACTAAGGCTTATGACAGGGTGTGTTGGCCATTCCTTATGGAGGTCATGAAAATAATGGGATTTTGTAGTCATTGGTGCGACCTGGTGTATCAGTGTATCTCCTCTGTACTATTTTTTGTTGTTGTAAACGGTTCATTACACGGCTTCTTCCAGGATACTAATGGACTTAGGAAAGATGACCCCATATCACCTTTCCTTTTTGTCATTATGGCTAAATCCCTTGGTTGTGCGATTAACAACAGATGCCAAAGTCTAGATTGGAGAGGTGTACAAGTTGCACCAAACATGGCCTCAGTCACCCATAATCAATTTGCGGATGACACCACTCTTCTGGGTGAAGCAAGCATGAGAGAAGCCAAATTCATCAATAGGGTGCTCAAGGAATATGAATTACCATCGGGTCAATAGATGAATAAGGAAAAATCGTGTGTTTACTTCTTTAACACCAGACCACAAACGCAGCAGACCATTTCTATTATTCTTGGGCTTAAGACAGGGAAACTCCCATTTAAGTATCTTGGCGCACAGATCTTTGAAGGAGCCTGCAAAGCAAAGCACTGGTGGTTGAAAATTGCAAAAATAAAGCTATGGCGTGGAAGAACAATTGGCTCTCAATAGCGAGGAGGATAACTATGGCTAAGGTTGTTTTTTTGGCAATTCCAATATACGTAATGTCCTGTCTGGAAATCCCTGGGAAGACAGTAAATGATTTGGAAAAAATATTTAAAAAAAAATTATGGGAAGGGTCGAAATCGGTGAAGAAGATTCATCTCCTAGGATGGGACAAGGTCTGTAAATCAAAAGTTGATAGTGGGGCTGGCCTGCGTAAGTTGCACCTTCAAAACAATGCATTAGGGGCCAAACTAATCTGGAAAATGTATAAAAACCCCAAAAGAATATGGTGTCAAATCATGCAGAGGAAGTACTTGGACAACCTCGATCCAGCTGGAATTTTAACGGTTGTGAATCTTGAAGGTGGTTCGGCGCCATGGCAATATATTTCAAATTGTCACACCCTAATTACAAGTCACCTATCATGGCGGGTCGAGAATGGGCGGAAGGCCTTGTTTTGGCTGGATTCATGGAACGACTACAAAATTCTAGCGGAGATCTTTGACCTAGATCAATATATTGATAGCTTGCAATCATCCTATGGCTCCACTGTGGTAGATTACATTCATATGGAGAGAGTACAGGTTGACGGAACCATCAAGTGGATTAAATTTTCATTCTTTCAATCCCACAAGAGTTGGCAGTTGCAGTAAGAGGGGAAGTTGAGAATAGATTGCTAAAATTGAGTAATCGGGAGGACATGATAATATGGTGTGGTGTGGCTTTTGGTAATTATTCGGCCAGAATGGGTTATCATATACAATCAGTGCAAGCTAAGGATAAGTTGTGGATGGAAAGACTCTATTGGAAGAAGGAAATTTTGCCTAAGGTTGGGGCATTCCTTTGGGTGGCACTCCATGGGCGCTGCTTGACAGCTGAAAGATTGAAAAGAATTGGAACCGTCGGACCGACTAGATGTATCCTCTGTAAGCATGCAGAAGAAAATGTGGATCATTTGCTCCTATCATGCCCAGTTGCTACTTCATGTTGGGATTGGTTGCAAACTTCCTTTAATTTTTTGGGACCAAGACAAAATAAGCTATGGGACTTTCTTTCTAATTGGCCGAGCATGAATAACGGTGGTTATTGGAAAGGAATATGGACTCTGGCCCCTTCCTTGTTAGTGTGGAATTTGTGGAAAGAAAGGAACCATTGCATTTTCAAGGAGAAAGCTTTAAATCGAGAGCAGCTAATTGCCAAAATTCAAAATGCTATTATTGAAACTACAAATAATAGAATCAATGTCACTTCCAAAACGTCATTTTCAAGGTGGGACAAAGAACTTAGAAGATTGTTGGATGAACTCAGAATTTTGAAGGCCTCCCCTACTAGCAGAACTAAAATCAATAGGAAGGATATTCACTAGATTTTCCCGGTTCGGTTGAAATGGAAATTGAACTTTGACAGGGCTGCAAAGGGTAACCTCGGAGACGTTGGGACTGGCTGCATTATTAGGGATGCAAGTGGAGCTTGTATGTGGGCAGCCTTGAAGAAGCTCAGGGTATGCTCCAATAAAATAGCAGAGATGGAGGCACTATGGCTTGGTCTGCAGCTTTGCATTCAAAATGGCATAAACTCTGTGGAGATTGAGGGTGATTCATTGCTCTGTGTCCGAGCAATAACATCTGGTAATTCTCAGAATTGGTGGATTGATAGTTGGATAGCCCCAATCAGAGAGTTGCTAAGCAAATTGGCGGACTATACGTTGTCGTATGTTTATAGGGAGGCAAATAGGGCAGTAGACTTACTAGAAAATAGGGGGTGGTACAAGATGCCAAGTTGGTTACGGGCTCTGCAACATATCTCTGGCCCGGTCTGCAGGAAATCTTATCTGATGATATCATCAGTAATCACATCGACACTTCTGCTTCCTCCAAAGACCCATGAGTTATGTATCAAGGTTGTTTTGACTTTGGTTGGAGTGTAAGGTTCCCCATGGCCTGGCATTGTTATTGGTGCATCGTATGGACATATCATATTCCATTGGGCAATGTTGGGCTGGTATGGCTATTTAGGGCAGGCGGGAATGTCCTGTTTAGTAAAGTAAAGGCAATTGTTAAGCAATGGTATTCCAGTTCGGGTTGGCCAGCGTATGCAATAAGGAGTCATTACCTACACAATGTCGAAGACTCTTCGTTGTCCAGGATAGGGTAGTGTTGAATGCAATCATTGAGACTGTTTCACGGGTGTTAAATGTTAACCAGCACTGGTGCGATGGTAGGGTCTATGAGACGGTGATTGGTGCCCTTGTGGACATATACGAATCTAGAGAACGGGTGTCTGCTCTCCTTGGTGGGATCGTGTTAGACCAAAACGTTCATGCACTTGCGAATGCAACCTTGGAGTTGAGGACTGATGGTTGGGTTAGCTTCTTACGTATGTTCTTTGATCCAGAAATGGTGTTGGAGGAGGATGCAGCTGGTGAAGGAGTTGATGCTGAAACTTCCAGCCAACGTAAGGAGGCTCTGATGAATTCTACGTCGAACGTGTGGGAAGTCTTCTGGAATGGGGTGAAGAATGCGAATCTGGAGGCCTTCTCCAAGTTCATGGCTTTTGACCAGTCTTGGCTTGGCAAAGGGAGCCTCATAAGGCTTACAGTTTTGGGTGGTCTTTTGGCTACAATCTACCAGTCTCTGGAACATTAAGCCATGTGGGGCCAGTTTTTTTAGTCTACTTCTTGTTGCTTGGTGACAGACGCATTAGTTGCTAGGGCTCTCTTCATGTTTCCTGCGGGCTCTCTTCAGCGGGCTCTCTTCATGTTCCCTGCGGGCTCTCTGCACCCTTGTTAGTATGTACTTGGGAGCTACCCCCTTTTTTTGGTAGCACTTATCAATTATTAAAAAAAAAAATTCCTCACTTTCTAATTTTCTCTCTCCAAGTAAATAATTTAAATTAATTATTTACTGTCACATGGCCCTACCTTTTGAATTAAATTAATTTTTAATTCAAAATGTCAACTTTCCTCCATTAATCAAATAATTTCTATTATTATTTGATTTTCCAGCTTTTTCTTTTTTCATGCCATTCTTATCTCCTTGTCACATGCAACCCTATCCATTGATTTTATTTTTCTAAAATCAAATCTCAACCATTCATTTCAAATTTTGTCCTAATATTGCCCTAACCCTAATTTTGGGTTGTCACATTCAATTTTAACCATTGATCTTAGGGTATTTCTCATCTTTCAATCTTGGTCATGCATCCAAAATTGATTTTTCTATAAAATGGCAATTTTGGCCTCATTTGACATACTTCATACATCTTGATCTTGGCATCTCTTGACTTCATGCTCTTGGCTTCTTGATTTCATAGGCTATTTTCTGCATATTTTAGGCTTGCTTCATAGTTGCACACTTACATTTTGAGGCTTTTTGATAGAATCGTTCAACATTTGCTTAAGACATTGTCATAGTCATAGGTTGCTCATCACAATTCTGAGGGCAATTATCTACTTGCAGCAAATAGAGAAGGTGCAATGAAGGTGATTCATGGAGATTGAAGACATTTGGTGAGATCTTTTGTTGTTTTCAATGCTTTTACTCCATTGTTCTTTATTGTTATGCTTAGGATTAGTTTGTTTATGCTTATAATGCTAACCTGGTAATTTTCCCTAAGTTACAATAACACTAGCAATTTACTCTTGTGTAGGAATGAAGTGAAGAATAGGAATCGTACATACCCAATTTCTCTTTCTATGGGTGTGTTTTGAATGATTCATGAAAGTCAACTATGATATGTTTCTCTTTGCACAGAAGAATCTATGGCCAATTTGTTGCACATCTCCCATGGAGATTTGAGGCCCACACACAGGCATATTTGAATTCCTTAAATAGTGTGCCCAACAAAGCTCTTTTCTTCTAAGTCGAGTCTCCTCCTCAAGGAGCATCCAAGAAGTATTGTTCATGAGACCTCCTCCTCAAAGCACATCTTCAAAACCCCCTCCTTCATGCCCCTCTAGCGTGATCATACTACTACGCAAATGGATTTGGTGCTCTATTTCACATCATCCAATAACATGAGTCCTCATCATTGGGTTGCAAAGAAACCATGATCTAAGCAAAGCACTAAGAGTCGGCCTTGGCATTGTAATGCAGCTCCTCTCACCAATTCCCCCCCCTCCCATTTTCTTTGTACTAAAAATGGGAGGTATATCACTAAGCATGCACATCCAATAAGGCAATAGTAAAGAGCATTTTGTGCATGAAAACCACAATCGTATATCTACATGTGCAATTTGAAACCATCCATAAAGCACCTCCCCCTTTTTTATTAACATTGTCCCCCAATAAAAATTGTATAATCCTTGTTTACACCACTCTATTCCTTCCTTTAACTCCACAATGTGCCTCCTTCCATCTTCATTCACTCTCCCTCCTCTACAACCCATACTCCAGCTAATTATCACATTTTTCCTTCCAAACTATTATCGTAAACCATGAGTTATAAAAGGAAATCCAAGTCAAGCAAACCTCCAATAGTAGAATGAAAACTTTGTATGATGATGTGGCAATCCATGTTTTAGTCCTAGTCTTATAAATAACCTTCAACTAGAAACTGAATAGGCACTATGTGGTAGTCTTGATGAGGGAAGAATTCTAATAGAAATGGCGTCAACGTGCAAAGGGTGGAGAAGTCAATGATGAGTTGGATGAGTTGAAAGGTCCAATAAAATGCTCATGCAAAGCATCGATTTCACAAAAAATGAAGATATTTAAATTTGTGCCCTCGACTTTACAGACCTCTTTTGTAAAAAAAATTATTTATTTGAACTACATTTATAATAAAGGGTTTCATTATTGACCAAACATTTTACCTTTTTATAAAATACAAAATTAGTAATAATATTATGAGCAATACTTTGTACTCATCAATTTGATACTTTTTTCTTTATCAATTATTATACTATTTGATATTGAATACCATGCTAATTTAACTAACATTTCTTTTATTTTATATTCAATAATTATAAATGTCAAATACTAATCTTCATTTATTCTTCAAACTACTAAAAATATTTTATAATCCATTAAATATGGAATATATATAGACAAATAAATAAGATGAGATTCTATTGTATGTCATATACACATAAATCAAATACACAAAATTCAATATTATAACCATAAAAATTGGGCTAGGTGAAGTCAAGTGAATCCATACCTCTTATTTTGCATCCATCCCTTAGTTAAAACCTTATATAAATATATTTATTTTTTAAATGAAGCTTGTTTTCCACTGTCTTGATTCCATCAAGACTATACTTGGATCACACTCAACCACCAAAATTAGTAAAACATAAATTTAATCATCCTCAACATAAGACAAGGTAGTTCTAAATTACCTTAACCATTAAGCTCAGTCACAACTTGATCAATTTTCTTTCATTTATAATTTTCTTTTAACAAGATTACTTTGTCAAAATATGAAGTGATCCCTAGATATATTATGGGGAGTTGGCCAAGTGGCCTTACATTCCCCCCCCTCCTATATAGACTTTCTCCTGGAAGTTGTTAAGGATAAAAAACTTAACTTGATTAGGGCAACACACATTAATATGAATAACATTTTAATTATTATATAGAACTAAAATGATACCTTAACTATTGACACTATATTATATACTACAATGATATCATAACTATCCAAAATATAACACACAAAGTTATAATTGTTGTATGAAGGGAGGGACTTTGCATTCCCCTCCCCTTAGTTTAAGCTTCCTCCTGGAAGTTACTAAGGTTTGGGAATGGTTTCCGACACAATGTCACCGAAAAAAACTTATAAAAACAAAGATTATCCTACCACATATGCATCTTGACACAATTGAGGAGTTATACACATAGTACATTGATCCATTTAAAATTTCTTTACAAGTATTTCAACATTATTCATCTAGTTCTTAAAGTAACTAACATGTTATTGTAAATAGAGTTACACATGTATAAAAAAAATCACACAAACACCTTTATCATTCAACATAATTATGTCAATCAAGAAGAGTTTTAGACAACCATATTGGTTCCAAATCAAATTAATACATGCAAGAACATATATATCACTTTAATTAACTACAAATTCTTTTTATCCAATCCATCAAATCTACATATATATTGTATCATATCACATCTATTGAAAATTTCGATATCTTATCAACATACCTTGATCAAATTCTGGAATTTCAAAAGCTTATCTCAATATTCATATACATCCCATCGACATATCTCATTATTTATACATCACATAACGTAAATTCACATTTAACACATCATGAACTCACACAATGGGATGAGGGATGAGGATGGCCAGTGTCCAAAGATCTCCTTTGAGAATGCATAGTATCATAGTGCCACATAAAAAATAGATAGATCTAGGGGAAATGGTTTATAACCATCCCATACTAATCTCATTAACCCCTTTAACAATAATTCCCCAGGCCATCTACTCTCCCTAAACAATCTGTCAAGGAACCCTCATGAGTATGACTATTTCTCATAGTTACATTACTACACATGCCAATAGTTTGCAAAAACAAGTAAAGCCTCAAACCGAGTAACATAAGATCAAACCAAAGATTTCAATAAAGGTCCCATAAAAGGGAAAGATTATAAATTCAAAAGATAAAAATCAATTGTAGCTACTTTGCAAAATTTAAATCTTAATTCAAAAATGAATTTAAATAAGTCCTTGAGACAAAAAGGATATTTCAAAACCCCATCAATCAAATAACCTAAAGAATGACATCATTGTTGTTTTAATTTGTCAAATAAAAAATCTCATAAATAAATAAATGTGTCCAACAATTTCACAAATTTTGCATCACAATCACCACACGACTTTAAATAAATCACCTAAGGGGGAGGAGGGGAATGGTGGTATCAAACCACAAATATAATAGCATGCTGAAAAATGGTGGTCTCTAACCACAATGGTCTCAAACCACATAATGCTCATGTAATAACTGAATCATCAATAATATATATCTAAAGGTACACTTAGGTCCATCCTCAACCCATAGGTAAAAAATTAAGGAATTAGGCTTGCAGGATGAATCAACTAACATGATCCAAAGGTGTGGGAGAGACTTATGGGAACTAACGTCCATTCAAAGTCCTAAGATTTTGATGGAGGTTCACCATCTCTCAACCCCTAATTACATTAGCATGCTCGCACCTAGGTAGATGGATTGATGCTAGGGAATACAACACCATACAATACGATAGAACATTAAATTATCATCCATTGGTTTCCACATGTCAAATCAAATGTATCACAAGGTCCAAATAAAATAACATTGGTTTTCATTAAACTAGACTACCTCATCAAGTAGTCTTCTAACATTGATAATGAGCAAAGACTAGAGAAACAAATACTTTACCAACATAGCAAGAATTCTCAAATCAACATGACTATAAAACCAAACATAGCTATTTCTATGACGTTTGTAGCTATTGTAAAATTTCATAGGAAACAAATCATCAAGAGTTACAATATTAAAGCACAAAACGAAAGTGTCAATTTAAATGGATAAACCTTTCTTTATATAAAATCAATCTGCACAAACATAAATACTTTGGTTTTAAAAATTAGTACAAACTCTAGGGGTTACAAGCATAGGTTATCCAATTTATATTCTACAAAATGTATAAGTTATATATGAAGCCAGTAAGAGACAATGGATAGGATTTTAACACCATTAACTTATGCAAAAAAAACATATATATGATAATCTTGGTGTCATGCTAGACTTTGATTATATCTTAACTCTATGCATAGGAGATAGGCAAAAGACTTCATCACAGTCAAGTAAAGATTATAGTTTAAGAAAAATTCATTATAGAGTGGAGTGGTTGCAAAATAGAGGTCACTCAGCCCTCTAAGGAATCCAAAATAACTTTCCTATAAACCCTTGTCTATACGCAACAACCAAGCAGAGCTATCTATTTTGAATGGTCTGAATTTATAAACTTATCTTATTAAAAATAATAGGTATAAACCACTCTATAAGGGAAGTGCATGTCAACAAATATTTATGATCAGATATACATGGTTATGTGTCATTACGCCATACTAATTGGGTGTTGTAATAGCTATAACATGTTATAAACTTGAAAATTCTTGTAATATTCTCATGGTCGATAGGTGTTTATACCCTTGTATCATGACTTGTATAAGCACATAGATTTGACCTATTAAACTATAAAAGATGTAAAATTTCTTCCTTTGACCTGTACATATATATATATATTGATGTAAATCACATCTTGCATTACGTTATGTCTCATTTCAATATTTTTGAAGCAATCTATCAAATAGTTCACTTGCATCAACTAAGCCTCCATACCATGGAATTTTAAAATACAAGAACCAGTATAATGGCACACTTTTAGACATGTATTATGTATAAATCCTCAACTAGATTACTTTTAGACATGTATTATGTATAAAACAGATTTTGTGCTCTTTTTTCCATCGTGCAATAACACGAGTCCTCATCATTGGGCTGCGAAGAAGCTATGATCTGAGCAAAGCACTAAGAGTCAGCCTTGGCATTGTAATGTGCCTCCTCTCACTAGTTCCTCCCCCCTCCAGGGCCCCCTCTTTCTTTGTGCTAAAAATGGGAGGTATATCATCGAGCATGCACATCCACTAAGGTTGCATCAAAAGAGCATTTTGTGCCCGAAAACCACAATCGTATATCTTCTACATGTGCAATTCAAAACCATCCATAAAGAACTTCCCCCTTTGTGATTGACATTTTCCCCCCATAAAAAATTGCATAATCCTCGTTTACACCACTTTGTTCCTTCGTTTAACTCCACATTGTGCCTCCTTCCATCTTCATTAACTCTCCCTCTTCTGCAAGTCACACTCTTGCTAACTATCACATTTTTCCTTCCAAGCTATTATCATAAACCACAATCTATAAAAGGAAATCCAAGTCGAGTAAACCTCCAACACTAAAATGAAACCTTTGTATGGTGATGTGGCAATCCATGTTTTAGTCCTAGTCCTATAAATAACCTTCAACTAGAAATTGAACATGCGCTATGTGGTAGTCTCGATGAGTGAATAAATCTAATAGAAATGACGTCAACGTGCAAGGGGTGGAGAATTCAATGATGAGCTAGATGAGTTGAAAGGTCCAATAAAATGCTCATGCAAAGCATTGATTTCAGGAAAAATGAAGATCTTTAAATTTGTGCCCTCAATCTTACACACCTCTTTTGTAAGCTTTTCGATTTATTTGAACTACATTTATAATAAAGGGTTTCTTTATTGACCAAACATTCTACCTTTTTGTAAAATACAAAATTAGTAATAATATTATAAACAGTACTTTGTACTCATCAATTTGATACTTTTTCTTATGCTAATTTTTGTCAATAACTAGCATTTCTTCTTTTATTTTCTATTCAATCATTATAAATGTCAAATGTTAATCTTCATTTATTCAAAATTACTAACAATGCTAATTCATTAAATATAGAATATATATAGACAAATAAATAAGAAGGTGAGATTTTATTATATGCCATATACACATAAATCAAATACATGAAATTCAATATTATAACCATAAAAATTGGGTGAGGTGAAGTCAAGTGAATCCATACCTCTTATTTTGCATCCATCCCTTAGTTAAAACCTTATATAAATAATCTTTTTGTAAATGAAGCTTGTTTTCCACCATCCCACCAAAATTAGTAAAACATAAATTTAATCGTCCTCAACGTAAGACAAGGTAGTTCTAAATTGCCTTAACCATTAAGCTCAATCACAACTTGATCAATTTTCTTTCATTTATACTTTTCTTTTAATAAGATTACTTTGTCAAAAATACAAAGTGATCTAGATATATTATGGGGAGTTTCAATCCTATTACAAAGAATTCCTTGGTTTTACCTATTTTGGTTCATTCTTTTCCATCCTCTTCATAATAGTGTTATGAAAATATCATGAAGGAGGATAGAATTCATAGTTTTGGGTTGATTCCATAATACACCTCTCTTCCCCTTTGTAATAGTGTTATGAAAATATCATGAAGGGGGTATAGAAATTCTTCTACCCTACACCTTTGATCCAAAGGGCGAAGGAGAAAGATGTTAGGTTACTTAATACAAATAGATTATTGGTGCATTGATCAATTCTATAAATTGGCCTCCAATTAATCAAAATATTTCAATCCCCCTTTCAAAGACAATAAAAAGGTATGTACTTATTTTCTTTTTTTGTTGACTCAGGGGTACCCTTACGACCCAACCCAACATCCAACCTACCTTACCTTAGTCTTACATTCTGCCAAGTTGGGGCAAGACTAGTCCCCTAGGGATGTATACAATAGCCCGCGAGGGGTCTTCAATTCAAATGATAAAAAGGTATGGACTTCTCTTTCTTCTTTTTGTTGATTCAAGCGTATCCCTGTAACCCAACCCAATGCCCAACACGCCTTACCTTGTTTGTACATTTTGCCAAGTTGGGGTCGAAAAGGGGTGTCATGTTGGGGTGAGATTAGTCCTCTGAGATGTATACAAAAACTTGCAAAGGGTCTTACATTCTGACGATAAAAAAGTATGGATTTCTCTTCAAGTCTTATTTTTGTTAATTCAGGGGTATCCTCGCAACCCAACCTAACACCCAACCCGCCTTACCTTGGTCTTACATTTTGCCAAGTTGGGGTCGAAAAGGGGTGTCACATTGGGGCAAGACTAGTCCCTATCTTTTTGTTGACTCAGGGGTATCCTCGACACCCAGCCCAATACCCAACTCGCCTTACCTTGGTCTTACATTTTGCCAAGTTGGGGTCAGAAAGGGGTGTCATGCTGGGGCGAGACTAGTCCCCTAGGAATGCATATAACAACACGCAAGGGGTCTTACATTTTGACAATAAAAAGGTATGGACTTCTCTTTCTTCTTCTTTTTGCAGACTCGGACTTAGGGGTATCCCCACAACCTAGCGCAATGTCCAACCCGCCTTATCTTGGTTTTACATTCTGCCAAGTTGGGGTCGAAAATAGGTGTAATGCTAGGGCGAGACTAGTTCCCTATGGATGTATGCAACAACCCACAAGCCACATGCATCGAGTAAACATAGACCTCAAAGTCAAACCCAAAACCATAGGGAGCATACCCACAACTTAAGAAACATAGAATGTCAAATTAGAGAGAGAGAGAGAGAGAAAGAGAGAGAGAGAGAGAAACAATCATGTAAAGATGAAGAATTAAATGAAGGTAATTAAAAAAGTATCTGAAAATAAATAAAAAGGAGGTAAAAAGAAAGACAATTTTAAAGAAAAAGAAAGAGAGACAAAAATAAAGGTAAATCAAGAAAAATATAGATTGAAAGAAAACATAAATAAAAATAATAAGAAATAAAGCGAGATGTGCATTGGTAGGGTAAAAGTGAGAGAGACAAAAGAAAAGACAAATAGAAAATAGCAAAAATAATTAAGAGAGAAACAAATGAGATATAAAATATATGAATGAAAAAAGTAACATAGGGAAAAAGAGACATAATATTAAAAATCTAAACAAAGAAAAAAGTAATAGAATGAGATAAATAGATACAATACCAAAAGTAATTCAAAGTAAGAGAGAGAAAACAAAGAAGCGGCAAAAAAAATGGATTAAATAATAATAGACAAATAAATAAAGAAAGGGCATTTACATTGACAAATTAAATAGATAAAGCAAGAAAAAAAGACAAAATAGAAAAGGAAAAATGAAAGGTAATATTAAGAGTTAGAGAGGAAAAAATGTAGTAAAACAAAGAATGAGAGAGAGAGAGAGAGATAGTGATAGAGAAAGAAACATAAGACTTATAGAAGAAAAAAAAAAAAGACAAGAGAAGAGAGAAGAGAAAAGAGGGATAGAAAGATGAAAAAAAGGTAAGCTGAAAATAATGATAAAAATATAAAACAAAAAGAACAGTATAAAAAGGAAAGTAAAATGTGAGATAAATATAAAATAACAAAGAAGAAAGAAAAAGGATGAAAGAAAAAGAAAGAATGATAAAGAAAAGAAAGGAAGAAGAGAAAAGAGAAGGAAAGTAACAAAAAGGACGAAAAAGGAAGAAAAAAAAAAAGCAAGAAAGATAGAAATACTAAAATAACAAAAAGAGGGATGGACAATATTTCTTAGCAAAGTAAAATTTGGGAAAAATAAAATAATGAAAAAAAGAAAGGAAAATGAAGAAAGAAAAAAAAAAAAAAAGAAAGGAAAAAATAAAATAAAAATAAAAAACGAAGAAATAAACAAATTACTCCTCTTCCATGCCATTGCTATGCCAATTTACCTTTCACCCAATTACTCCTCTGACCAAACGTGCCGCCATATATTTAGTTTGTTGCCTTTTGTTTGTTTCTCGTAGGCATCGACACATTCACTCTGTCTTGAACTTCAGATGAGTGCAACCCCTAACTCTGTCGCTAATGTCACTTAAGGCTATGTCAATTTCATTGAACCCGCAGATGCTGCCCGAGCTTTGGGGACTCTGGCCTATACGCCGCTTGATGGAAATCCCATTCGAGTCATACGATCTCACCAAGAAGCTCTAACCAGAAAGAGTGGCATTGGCAACATTTTTTATCCAGAACTTGCACGAATCTATTCGCCATGTCCATCTCCATGAAACCTTCAACAAGTTTGGGAACAACTTGTCATGTAAGGTGGTTATGCAGTTTCCTCCTTTGGGCATCTTATCACCTCTGCACATCCGCCTTCCACCTCCAACCCATCCTTTTGTCTATCAATCCCCTCATTCCCTCTTTCTCCTTGCCTTCCACGCCAAGAATAACAATTTTTTTCCATGCCCCAAAAAAAAACCGTTCACTGCCACTTGTTTATCTTTGATAACTGAATTCTAATTACCTCCTCTATCGACCCTGTTCCTGGCAACTTTCAAAACTGAATTTGCAACTTATTCTTGCCTTGGTCCCGCACACCCCAATCTCAAACCAAAATCTGACAATAAAGGAAAAATATCACACAAAATTTGGTAGAGCAAAATGATGCCCATGCATCAAGAAGTCTTGGATTCCACGGTGAAGAATCAAGAGACGATATAAGGGCACATAGTCTACGGTTTGAGGGTCAAGTTCTTATGACATAGGTCCAAAGGGTATAGTATCCACATCCCAATGTCTAAAGTTAAGGCTCTAAGGATAGGGTCAAATGCCAATGGTCCAAGGATTTATGGTATAGGGCATATGTTTCTTATTGAGGGCATGTAATTCAAGCTCTAAGAGTTCACAATATGTGTTATAGGTTTCTTGGCCAAAGGTTCATGATCTATAATCTAGGGATAGGGCCCAAGGTCTAGGCTCCAAGTTTTACGATAAACATCTAACATACAATGTTCGATTTCTCAGATTTAGGGCATGATTAATTTCTATAATCTAGTGTTTAAATTCTAGAGTTCATAGTCTAGTATACATGGTCTTGGATCCAAGCTTTAATCACCCAACAATCCAAAGTTCAATATTGAAGTTTGAAGCTCTAAGGTCTAAGGTTTAAGGCCTAGGTTCTTGGGATCTAATGTCCATGTTCTACTATCTGAAGTCAAATATCTAGTAGCATAGCTTAAGCACTAAGGTTCACCCACAAGTTTAAGGTAAAGGGTAAATAGTAATATTTCTTGGTAAATAGGAGTCCTCTATCAATGGACCTTCAGTCTATTGGTGAAGTTGAAATTTATCAAATAAACCTAACAAAGATTAAATCTTGTTGAGTGCAAGGCCAAGAAATTTCCAACACCAACTTAAGACATTTTTCCTAGATTTAAAACCTTACCAATAAATTCAAGATAAATCTATTTTAAGTTGGAGGAAAATAATTTTTACCCATCTCTTGAAAAAAACAAAAAAACTTGAAAAATCTATAGAACAAAAAATAGATGCTCCTACCTATTTTTCCTAAATAAAATTTTAATTTATGTGTAGCAGATTTTTAATTTATGTGTAGCATGTTTTTCCTTTGTTCTTAACCAGATGAAGGGGCATAATCTAAAAAATTAACATTTCAGCAGGCCAAATCCTTTGTTGTATTGTTTCAGGTGAGACTGTAATTTTTTCCTTTATTTAAAAATGCTCAAGAAGGTACAAAATTTCAAAGAATTAAAGAAATATTGTTCATAAGTGTTGTAAAATCCTTTCAAGGATGAGCTTGTGAAAAAAGCTATTAAGGAAACCGAGTTAAGCCATAACACAGAAAAGAATAGCAGCAATTACTCCTGACTTGTGCTGGTGCCAGTACCACACCTAGTTATAAGGGGAGTTAGTCTCTGGTTAAAATTTAGTTGGGTAGGGAAGATCCTTCCTAGTGTCTGCAAGACTATTGGGCTTTAAGTTGGTGATTCCTCTAAAAATACAAAGTTTTCTTTATGGTTGATATTGCATCAACAATAAATAATTATACTCAATCTCTTATTCCTACATATTATGATAATGATTGATAGTGCTTTTGGGTGTAATTATGAAAGATTTTGTGTAAATTTCTTTCATGTTCATCATGAACAGAGTGTAATTTATAACCAAAATATATATATATATATATATTCATAAATGTAAAAAATTATTACCCAATTACACCCAGAAACACTGTTAATTATCAGTCATATTACATACCTTGAAACTCACCAATTCACTAATTGAAAAAACTTCCTTCTGGGTCTAAAAATAAGATCCGATTGAAAGCAAACATTGTAAATGGATCCCAAAACAAAAACTACAAATCAGAATGGATTAGAACATACAAGCACAGGCAGCTGAAGTGGAGAGAGACAGAGAAAGAGCATTAATGTATTTGCACACAACCTAAACATGGCACCTAGAATTGTAAGATCCTATACACATTTAAATAAAAAAGAGTGCAACACCTACATGAAAGATAAATTTACTGCTTAGAATGCTCATTTCTAATGCTAGGGGCAAATTCATGGAACAATCTAACCATCGACGAAATTCCCTATCCCTAGAGAAGATAAAAACCCAAGAATCTGACCTCTATATCTACTGTAGAAAAGGGTTTTCCCTAATCAACAAAGAGGCTTCTGCAACCAAAGTATACGCCATGAACAGACCACTTGTCTGCATCCTAACTATTCTAAGCATGTTTGGGTGGTGGTTTCTAATTGAAGCTGCTATCAACCAACAAATATAATATAAAACCTTTTGTATTTCGATCTTGGTTCACTTACCAGAAATTATTAAAGCTTTTGACTCCTTCTGTTCTTCTGGAATTTTCTTTAATAGTTGAAGCATTGGTGATTTGAGCATCCTCACATCTTAGCATCTCGAACTGAGATGGGTCTGCGCGGTTAAAGCCAACCCGATCGACCGAATGAAACGAGCTTTCTTTCTCCACCAAGCGTAATAACCTCACGAATCACCCCACCAACAATGGCCGCCGCCGCAAACTCCCCACCACATTCCCAGAGCACCGACATAAAACCAAGATGGCAGTAGCAATACTCCATGAGATCTCTTGGGGTGAACTCCACCACGTCCACCCCTCTGCAGCACAACCTCCTCTGAAACTCCATCGAGGTGCTCCACTGGGTTTGTCAAGCCTACCACCACTCTCGACTGCCCCGACTCACAGAGCGCGCTCACAGCCTCGCGTGTAAAGGGCTCCACTGGCAATCTCGCTTTCCCCTGGCAATTTTGGCCCTGGACATCCCTACTCATTCCTATCTCAAAACCTTTTAGAAAATGTGAGAAAATAACAGAAGACCATCCTTCCTTACTCCGTTGATGGGATTCTGGTTACCGCTTCCATTTCAACGGTAAGAATAAAATATCTTGTAAAACCAAAAGCCTCATTTCAAATCCGTTAATTACATCTTACTCTCTTTGATTTTGTTGAGTTTAAATATATGGATCTCTTGTTTTTCTTATAATAGTTGATGTATTTATTATTCATTATAAATGTTTATTTACAGATTTTTTGAAAAACTGGATTTAATACATGGTGTTTTATTATAATTTCATTGTTTCGTTTCTTTAATTTTGTTTGTTGTTATTTTTTTTTCTATTTTTCTATATTTTGGGTGGTCAAGATGATTGATGGTATGAATTCAAATACTAGTTGATCACACCCTAAAAATGTCCTTGAATATTTTATTGGTATGTGATTCCTCTAAAGGTTTTTCATAGAAACTAGCTTTAAATTCACCCCAAATTGACATTCTTTCAAAGTGAAGATATTTTTAGTATTTAAACATATAGGAACTCGTCTTTACTTTCATAATCAATTGCACCAATTCATAATTATCCTTATATAATAAATCAATGTTTTTTTCTAATTTCTTTTTTAGATTTAAATGCAACCTAATAAATTTTCCTTACAAGATACACATTTACAAACATTTACAAACTCTTATAGAGCTCTAAGCTATTGTACACGTTGTATAGTTGCACATGTTCCACCTTCATAATTATCCTTATATAATAAATCAATGTTTTTTTCTAATTTCTTTTTAAAATTTAAATGCAACCTAATAAATTTTCCTTACAAAATACACATTTACAAACTCTTATAGAGCTCTAAGCTATTGTACACATTGTATAGTTGCACATGTTCCACCTTCATCCTCTAAAAAGGGTCCTTCCCCTCTTTAAGGAGAAAAATATGGTGATAGCCATAGCAAGTACCAAACATAATTTGTATGGATCCCATGAATCTCCTTAGTATTGATGATGTGGTTTAAGTTAGTAGTGACATGTTCACTTTGTCACTTCTTAAACTTGTGACATTGTGCTTTTGATTAACTTGAGAGTTTCATGTTTTCTTGTTTAAGTTTGACTATTTTTTTGACAGGAGTTGTTTGTTATCTTGATTTTGATTTTTCTTTTTTTTTTGAAAAAATGCTATTGCATGGCATGAGTCTATTCCTAATGGTTAGGACCTTGTGAATGGTTGGAAAAGCTTGATGATTATATTATACCAAATCCTACTAGATCTATAGCTCTTCTTGCATATGGTTTAATCACTTGTTATTTTATGTTTAAGTTTTGGCATCCTTTCTTTAAAGCTTTGCTTCACCTAAACTTTTAAGTTTGATATCATTCCACTCATTTATTTTGTTTTGTTAAGTACAATGCAATATAATCTTTATACAAAATACCATATAAGACTCTAATTTATCCACACTAAAATAATTATATGTTTTTTTATAAATCACTTAGGGGAGAGGGGCCTATAGTGGAGCACCCTAACTTTGTGTTTCTCAAAATCCTACATGGAATTTCAAATCAGTCCCAATTTTGTACAGCACTGGTGCACTAAGTCATGTTTTATTGGTGTGCCAATGTGGCATCACATGATTTGTTTGTTTGTGTACTTTATGGATAAAAAGTGTTTTGCAATTGAATATTAAGATGCTCCACTATGATTTCCACTATGGACCCCTCTCCCCTACTATGTTTAAAAAATCACCTATTCTAATACTATTTTAACTTAAAGAATTATTTAATTATTATTTTTTTACTATAATTAATATATTCAACTTACACTTTCAAATATAAAACTTAAAAATAAATACTAATATACTTTTAAAGATTTTAATTTTAAAATTGTTTGAAATAACTATACTATAATTACTAATTTAAATATTTATAATTACTAAATTATAGAGTGCACTTGCTAGACTAAATTGAAACCATTTAAGTATTGTAGAAATGATGAAATCAAGCTATTTTTATTTAATAAAATAAAAAACTTTAAGACTTTGAAAATATACCTTTTATCAGCTGCCTTCTTTTGTATGTATACACGTAAACCATTCTTTCATGGAAGAATAAAACAAAATTTGTAGTTATCTCAGTGTTCTTTTTCAAAATCTTGGAAGTGAAAACAATTTAAAGAAATATTTAATGAACAAATTATCAATCACACAACTCACAAGTTTATACGTTCTTTAAAATATTGAATAAATACACCCTTTAATTTTATTTTATTTTGAGAAAAATGGCAGACGTACGTTACATATAACTAAACCCAAAGATTTTATTGTCTTGTTCAAATATGTGCAAGTAAAACAGAATCGTTGCGTTGGACTGTGAAAGTGTGGTTAGAATCCATGTCTTATAAACTTCACCAAACTGGTTACTTTCTTCCTCATTTCAGTTTTTCCTGTATATTTTTATCATTCTGCATTGGAGATATTGAAAATGGGGATGAACGGAGGAAGCCCATTATTTCAAGCTGTTATGGTGAAGTATATGAGGCAGAGAGTTGCAAGGGCGAGGAAGTTGTTGTGGCGCAGGAAAGGGGGATATTTGAAATTAGAGAAGGTGAATGTTCCAAAGGGATATGTTCCTGTATATGTTGGGACCAATCGCACCCGTTTTATTATGCGTGTCAGGAATTTAAACCATCCGCTTTTCCGTCCATTGTTAGAAGAGGTTGGGAATGAATTGGGATTCGATCATGGGATGGGCCTTCTCATTCCCTGTGAAGAAGCTGTGTTTGAATTCCTCATTTCTCTGGTGGATAAGAGGCAGCCTTCAGCAATAGAGGCCCACGTCCATGCTCTGCATTGGGGATAGCACAGTTTGTGACTAGATTGTTAGTGTAGGGGAGAGGGGTCCATAGTGGAGCACCCTAATTTCGTGTTTCTCAAAATCTTATATGGAATTTCAAATCAGTCCTAATTTTGTACAGCAGTTTATTTGGCAACTCACCTGTTTAAAAAAATTAATTTTAGGGACACATCATCAAATATGATGCCACATCAGCATGCTTTTTGTTAAGGTATTAAAAAAGGCTCAAAAAAAAATTGAGACCGATATTGGTGCACTAAGTCATGTTTTATTAGTGCGCTGATGTGGCATCACATGATTTGTCAGCCACACATGATTTGTCAGTTTGTGTACTTTATGGATAAAAAGTGTTTTGCAATTGGATATTAAGATGCTCCACTATGAGGCCCACTGAGGACTACTTCTATCCCCACTATTAGAACCTGCTCCATTATGGGCCCCTCTCCCCCTCTTCCCTAGTTAGGATTGGTTCTATGTATATTTTTTGTATTGGACGTTTGGAACATATTTATCTAAAAGATGGGGAGAGATATTAGTATAGACGCGAAGAGATAGTAGAAACAGGATAATTGTAGAACATGAAGAAAGAAGAGGAGGTGAAGATAGGAGAAAAATAAGTGAGAAAGTGATGTGTTGTATTTATTTGTTTTTAGGTTTTAACATTCTTGGGGTGTGATTGAATTTGCATAATTGACACATACAAATAGAAGGTCTTTAGTGAAAAGAGCTTATTTTAGATAATTGGGTCAACATAATTTTGATAAAAGTAAATATGACATGTGGAACATGATTGTGTTGGTCAAAGAGACTTTAATTTGTATCTTTCCTTAATATTAAAAAAAATTCCCAACATGCACTACTTTAGATTCTAAAAGTGGTCTACATAAAAGTTTAATATTTTTTCATTTTTTAAATAACTATAGATAAAAATTTCTTCTACAACTATAAACCACATCCACTCATTCTATTTGTTCTTTATTAATCCCTCTAAAAACTATTAGTCATTACCTTTACAATATTTCAACATGGAGCATATTGTTGTATTTTGTGTTTGTCCTTGATAATGTCAACGACCATACTATTTTTAACATAGGATTACAAATAAAAAGGAAGTTGTCACTATTTAACTTTTATATATTTTCATTTGTATAGTGTATAAATTGCATTAAAGCTGTATAACATGAAAAATTACACATTAATGTGTGGAAAGTGTAGCAAAATAATTGTATATATTTTTTTAGCTATATGTAAATGAGTTTAGAGAAAAATTTAAAATAAGAGTTAATATTAAAAAATCAAAAGCATCGTCATATTGTACTCCTATTCATTCAATAAATAAAATTGTCAAATACTCATATGTCAATTAACAAAAACAAAAACAAAATAAATTGAACATATATACTTTGGTTATTAACAAATAAAAATAAATAAAATTCAAATTAACATTTAAATCAAATTATAACAAACCTCTCAAACACAACACTATTCTCCTATAGATTAAGTTCTTAGTGCAATAATATAACCCCTAATTGAAACTTATAAAAACATGCATTTTGTCCAAAGCTTTTTAAAATAATGTTTTAAAGAAATGAAGAAAAATCATTTAGATTTATAAGTACAACTAGCACATATTTTCCTCTTGAATCTCCCACTCCATTTTTGGTGTAATTCATGTTATATGAGCATTGGTAACTCCTTGGGGTATTGTATTATGGTGGATAATGTCACTACCATGTTATCTCGCACCACCTACACTTGTATCCTTACGGAATTGGTCTTGTCTTCACCTCTCACATGATGGAGGTTGTTTTATAGATTGGGGATAGCTCTTAGATCCAATCTTCGGATTATGAAGGCATCCCTTTTTGGTGTTTACAATAATTTCTACTGGTCACTTGGCATTATATTATCCTCACTTGAAGGTTTCATGTTCCTCCCCGTGGTGGAAGAATGCTCATCAAGAACACTTTACTATGAAGGTTGTAGAGAATGACATTGATTCAAAGGATTCTAAGTAGGTCCTATTATTGTTGAATCTAGTCAACTCTTGATTGTAATAGGGTATTGATTGATTCTAATCCCCCTTTGGTTCCTAAGGGTGTTTTGGGTGCATCTCTTGCTAATTTTATAAGTTACCAAGAATCTATCAACAAACTATTGAAGATATAATAGTACTTTGTCCTAATAATAATGTGAATTCTATAGTCAAACAATCCTAAACTCCATACATCCCATAAGGAGAGTGGGAAAACTATATCAAGTTTAAAACCCCTACATGTAAAAGGAATCATCATTTTATTCAATTCCCCTTTATATACATCTATAAACATGAGATCATTTAGAATTGTCATCTAAGAATTAAAATATGTAACAATAGCTAAAATATAAAACACCCATAGAACTAACCAAATATTGTGTTGGACAAGGAAAATATTAAATATACCATTTACTAAAGTCTAAAATAATATAATCACATAAGTGAGTAAGGACTTGAGGTGTTTCTTTAAAAAAATAGCATCAAATTAAGTTGATTATAACAAATTTCTAAATAGAAAAATTAAAAGATGAAACGTGTTACTTGTTTCCCAATAAGTAATGGATGCCCTAAAAATCTGGCACATAGTCATTATTTTTGCTCCTTTGAAATATGTAATGACTTTCAATACACCTCATATATCTAGTGGTATAATTTTCCTTGTAGTAATGAAATGATCTAAACCTATTTAACACATACCCAAACCATCTCTATTAGTTTGATAATAGATCCAATAAGAATGATTTCAAAATGATTTGCATCTACATTATAGTGAATGTTGCCTTTGTATGGATTTATGGTGGCATATATTTAAAAATAATTTAAATAATAAATAAAAATATATATCTTTAGAAATAATGGAGTATATTATAAGCATAAGGAGAAGATATAAAAATTAGTAACAATTCATTAAGTTTTGCACTGAAATACATAGTAATTAATATTTTTATTAAAAAATTAATCCCAAGAAACCAAATGTTCTTGGATAGCTTAATGTGTTCACAAAACAACACTTCCAAATTTGTGATCAATTACAAAATTTCAAACAAGAAACAATTAAAATATAATAATCAAAGAACATGTAATAGATGAAATTTCATTTAAACATCCATATAATGTTAAAATGTACACACTCTACTACTCTACTAGCATTTTCTAAATTTTACTGAAGTTTCTATGATTTAATACCACTAAAAAAGAAAATCTAAATCTAAATCTATACATAAATAAGAATTAATCCTACAATAGAATCATCTTTGTGTTGACAAAAAAAATATCTATGGAATCTAGCGATTATATTGATTTTAATTTTAATTTTTAGTTAGAACCCATTTCTCATATGTTAATAGTTGTGCGCAACTTGATGATGTTATGTAATAGCTACAAGAACAAAATCCAAAATATTACCCTTTATTAATTAACTTTTAATGGATTCCCATAAAAAGTAAACATTTCCATTTGATGTGTACACTACTAGGAGATAGACGAAATTTTCACAATAAAACAACTACTATATTAAGATTAATAAATTACATTTTTTATTGAAAATAAAATTATAGAAGTTGTAACTGCCATTGTCTATATTTACAAACATAAAAAAATTCCTTGAGCCTTTAACCCCCACTTAAATACTAAGATTTAAACATTGTCCATATCACAAATATAATTTAAGAGAATAAAATATAAATATTCATAATTACTATAATGATATGAATTGAAAATGCAAATAGAAACAAACAAGCATGTAAGTTTCCTATTCAAACCAAAAAAACCATCTAGATAGAGCTCAACAAAAGAGTTCAGAACAACAAAAACCAAATCAAATATTACCACAAACTTGATTGTTGAATGATTTTCTCCTATGATTAGTTGGCATGTGGATGCTCTTTTGTTGAAGGTACCAATTTTGATAACATATACTTAGCTCAAAATTGATGGATATGAAATGGATAAGAGAGTGCCTAAATTTATAAAATTTTGGAGGAGGCAATGGATGATTGAGATTTAATGGTGAGATCAATGATGAAGGATGTCAGAGATTATTTCCCTAAGATCAAGGAGAGAATGGAGGGTTTAGATGGAGGTTGTTGGAATGTGAAGGGGTAGGACTAACTTACTAAATTTGGTAAGTAGTTACATAACAACAAAGAATATAAAGGACATATGCACTTAGGTTCACCTTTTGTCCTTAGCTTTGGTGGAGAAAATATTGGAGTCATAAGGACAAGTGTTCTTAGGTATCCTTTATTCTTGGAATTTAGTTTAAGGCAATATAGCTATAATTAAATAATTATTTTATTTAATTATTTTAGCCATGTGTGAGGTGGAAAATAGGTGCAAACAATATTTATTTTTTTATTTTATTGTGAGGTGAGATGGAAAAGGAGGACAATTTTAAATTATAGGATTATTAATTAAGTGAGATGCTTTAGGTGAAGGAGACTTGTCTAGGTGATGTGTTTGGTCAATTAGGACTAGGTACACTATAGAAATATTTAGGTGTCTAAATTTTGTCCCTCTTTGATACAATGTCACAACTAAGTGGTCTTATGTCAAATAAGAACAAAGAGTAGGATGGAATGGAGTGAAAATTTGGTGGTAGGTTTCCTCAATCACTTAGGGATGATGATGGAAGTGATGCCCCCTCAAGACACTATTGTATTTGGGTCCAATTTCCGACGAACATTTGTTGAAATTTTGACAAACGATTGTCAGAATACTGACGAACAACTGAACCAATTTTTGTGGCTTTCTCGATAGACTTTTAAATGTCGAAATAGTGACCTAACTTTGTTGGTTGTCGCCTTGAAAAAGGGATCAGGTTTTCATTGGAATTTCAATGAAAATTGTGTCGATCTAGCAACGAACCATAGCAAGAACCTAAGTGGTATGCCTTTTTCCAAAGCATCAGAACAACACCAGACAAGCGTCGAAATTGCGACAAAAGGGGCAAGTCATAATGATGAAAGTTTCGTCGAAGGTATAGCACTTTCGTGGGATGATTTTGTTGTTTCGTCGGTTAAGTTCATCAAAATGATGATGATTAGGCATTGTTTAGTTTTGTCGGAGATATAGCAATTTCATCGAACGCTTTTTCTATTTCGTCGATTGAGTTCATCAAAAGTTTGACAAAATTTTAAAAAAAAATTTAAAAAGTATTTGTTCCAATTTATGCACAAAATGGATTTGTTGGAAAGGATTTACAAACATTTTTGAAAATTCCATTGGTGGGTGTAAATACAAATTCCACAACCTTTTCCAACATCCTCCCTACCTGTGCCAAAAGGGGAGCTTTGGAATAGGGTATGGACATCCATCAAAACATAAAGGATAGAGGAATTTCATCAAATGTAGTTGCAACTGCCATGTTAGAAATGTATGCAAAATGTCGAAGCATAGACAAGGCACATGAACTGTTTGACAAAATGCCTCAAAGAAATGTGGTCTCATGGACTGCAATGATTGCAGGATATGCACAAAATAGATTTGTTCAAAAGGCTTTAGAAATTTTAAAGTAAATGTAATTGGTTGGTGTAAATCCAAATTGGACAACCTTTGTCAGCATCCTCCCTTCCTGTGCCAAAAGGGGAGCTTTGGAACAGGGTATGGACATCCATCATAACATAATGGAAGGGGGAGTTTTGTCAAATATTATAGTTGGAAATGCTCTAGTAGACATGTATTCAAAATTTGGAAGTATAGATAAGGCATGTGAACTATTTGATGGAATGGCTCAAAGAGATGTCATCTCTTGGAATGAAATGATTGTAGCATATGCACAAAAATGACTTTAAATAGAAATTGTTGTGATAGATGCAAACTATTTCCATCATTTTAAATAGGGACAATGTTCTTGAGGAGATTGTTGTTGATGTTAAATGAAGTAAACTGAAAATTAGGCTTACAATATGTTGTAGTGGCAACTTCCCTGGTAGACATACCTATGAAGAGTCTATAATGCACCTTCAAAAGCTACAGTCATGCCTATCTTATCCTATTCCACACATGAACATATGTTCAATTAGATAATAGAATACAAAATAAAATAAAGATTTTAACTAATGAATTATAGAAAATATATTTTTGTAGTTTATATTCATATCGCTGATTACATTCATTGCATTACACACCTTTCAAACTCAAAGTATTACTTCACATTGCATAACTAATAACTAGATGTTGATAGATGATGAAATTTCAATTACAATATAGTTTAGTATGGTCAACCTAAGCAGTTATGCAGTTACTTCACATTGTGTAACTAATATCTAGGAGCAACTGCCAATTCCATTAGCTTGTCATGGCATTCCATGAGACCACATTTATTTGAGGAAATTTTTCAAATAGTTCACTGGATTGTCTATGCTACGACATTTTTCATACATGTATGCCAAAGTATTTTATCAAACAGTTCACTGCCTTGCTACTATTATCTACTATTGTCCTGCATCTCATGGCATCTTTATCTCTATCAATATGTCTAGACAGTCATGATGATATGACTCTCTTTAAATCTTACTCGTCGTTGAGGACAGTCATGACTTGTCCTTCCTATGACTTCCTTTAATAGACCAAGGCTATCCTAAACTCTGCATTCATGTTCATTGTACTAAACATTATCATGACTGTCCTTACATTATTGTTTTGTCATCATTTTATGGTGAGTATTAAACTTATTGTTATGATTATCCCTAGTTTTAAGAAATGGTTGTCTCTTTCATTTGACACTGCACTTGTCACTTTTCACTAGCTTCAATTATCTTTGCACAGTCCACTTGACATGTATTTTAAATGGATATGTCTTGAGATGAAGTCACTGCCCCTTGACATTGTTAATGATCATTTGGCATTCATGACTATCCAATGATTTATAATGGACTATGCTCTATCTTTTAACATTGATTCCTTATCTTGATTGTCACCTTCTTGTGCTTAAGATCTCTACCCACCTGTGTCTCTTGGCTTTGCAATAGTAACAGATGCTTGATCACTTCCCTTTCATATATTCCTACATAGTTCACTATCCTTGGTTTGTCAATCACTTAATGTATTCTTTCCATGTCACAAAACAAGAATCTTCTATCATGAACAAGGTTGTAGTATGAAGGCATGTAGCATACTCTGGGATCTACTCATTTCCTATCAAATTTCCCCATATAACCCTTGTTATTTTTGTGATGGACATAAGCTAATGCATTATTCTTCAATTGTGACAAAACCTTTATGGAGTTACCCTCTCAAATGGCACATGAATGCATAATTTTGAGAGGACTAAAGAAATACCTATGGAAATATAGGGAAAAACTCTCGAATCCTACAACATTGACATTAGAAAGGTGGTTGCAGAGCTCAATGATTTGATGATCTCATAATCACATAGCAAAACCATTATTTCTATAGGAAAACTCAAGATGACTCAGAATAAAGAAGATTATGTGGGATGATTGCATAACTTTTCTATATTGGTGACTATCTTCTATATTGGTGACACCCAATAAGTCTATATTGGATAAATTGGCTTGGAAAATTGAGGCAGCAGGGTATTTCTAGTTTCAAGAATTTTACTTAATGTTGTGGAATAGAAGAAAAAAGAATCATTTATCTACCACCATAGTGAAAAGTTGGCAATTGCATTTGGTTTGTTAAAGGTGTTTTGGTGAAGGATAAGGTATAGAAGGCAGGGTATGTTGTTTTTAATGATTTAGGTATGCATTAAACCCTAGGGTTTGTAAGAAGGTGACACTTGGATGCAATGCATGTTTGAGCAATCTTTTGTGGCTTGGTATGAAACCCTGTGTATTGGGTTTTGAGAGTCTAATAGAGTATTTCATCACTACTCCGCCAACGTATGTCAAGTATATTGGTGGAGTAAGTTAATATTAGGATTTTTTGAATGTTTTGATGATTGTAGGTGCAAGGAAATGCAAGAATTCCTTGATGGAGTTGCTGCTACACGGGAAAATTAAGGGTTTCCATACACAAATTGATGCTACAGTCTTGGATCATGAAGGAACAAAGCTTGCAGAGGCTTGGAAATGGTGTATAAGGTGTAGGTAGATGTATTGCAAGGTGTTTGAAGTAGTGTCTAGTGTGTTGGAGGCCTGTAAGTATGTGTTTCATAAAACCCTCACTGTTTTTGGTGATTTTCTACCTACAAACAAGGGTTTGTTAATATGTTGTCTCAATGGGTCTTTTAATCCCTAAAAATGGATAAATTGGGAGTTTTGTAACATTTACTAAGGCTATTTTTGGGTTTTGGGTGATTTGGGGTAGAGTGAAGGTGACTTCCTTTGTAAAAAAAGCCTATTTTACTAGCCTTTTCATAGCGTATAGTGTAAGAAACTAATGATTTCTTTAATGAAAGTTATGGAAGGTCTTTGTTATGTTGATGTGGACATAAAAGAGTCTCTAAATATGTATTTTACTCTTGGTATTTACATCTAGGTTGTGGAATTCACCCAATTAAGGGTTTTGAAACTTGCAAAGTGATTTGATGAATGACTGCTAAAACAGTGATCTGTTCAAAAAGTAATGATAATGGTGATTAGTTTGTGATGAAACTTGCTTGCACAGTGGTATTGGAGTTGTAACTATGTTTGGATAGTATTGTGAAGGAAAATTTTGATAGTATGGTGGTTTTGGACTTGTGAATTCAATGTGTTGGGTAGTGCTTATATGCAAAACTTGATAATCAGATAGAGAAGTGATATAAGGGTCTGTTCTTGGCTTGTTGATGGAGTTATCAGTGGTCATGAAGTCTGAGAACAGGGTATTAGCATGATGATTTTCTTTGTAATCATATTTCCTATTTTGGAATACAATTGCTATAAAGATTGATAGGGTGTATAGTAGAGGATGTGAATGGCTCTCTAATCAGGTTTTTTTGTTGTAATAGACACTTTAATGTTGTTTGAGTTATGGTACAGGTGTGTAGAAATGATATGGTGAGTGGCTTGTTGATAGCCTTAAGAATTTGATGAATTTTGTTGACATGGTAGATGAGTTTTGATTGATTTTTTATGAAAGTTAAGTAAATTCTTGAAGTTTATATATTTGATCTTCTCCTAATTTTGTTTGGGATTGAAATTCCCTGAAGAAAAGATGTTGTTGGGTGGTTTGGTATGATGCTCTGCATCAAGACATGGAAAGTGATTAGTCAAAATCTTCAATGATGGACAACGATCACCAAGATAGTCATGATGATATTCCAAGGATAAAAGACAAATACTGAGTGACCTTGTGAAGTTGAAAGGATAGTTTGTTATGAATAATAGCATATGACAATGGCATGATTTAAAGAGGACAATCATGTGCATTTATATTTATGAGCAAGAAGCAATACACAATGTATGATGTAGCAGAGGGGCGGTACTATGGCGGAATACTAAAGATATAGAGTTTTGATGAGAAATCACAAAGGGGTCAAATATCAAGGGAAAATAATGACAATCAACTAACAAAAGATGGTTTTCACAAGGGAAATGATAGTAATGAGGGTGCAAAAAATATCAAACACCATGAATAAAACCTAGGATAGTCATGAATGTCTTCAAGAGATAGTCATTTTAGAAAATTTAAATGGAAGTGACCTTGTGAAGTTGAAAGGACAGTTATACTGACTTTGGATAGTGATTAATGACTACAAGTTATGACTATGTTTTGTGCCCAATAGGTCTCTTTATGACTGTGTTATAAAGGTTTTGACTATGAATCATGATGAAAAACCTCAAGAGCACTAAAGGATTGTCATATTAAATGTATGAGGTCAATGGGCACAAAAGAGGAGTAGAGCATAGACCTAGTAGGCATGAAAGAGATAATGTCAATATTCAAATGACACTCAAATCAATTGCTCAAAGAAGAAAATCACCATACATATAAAGGGAAGTCACCTAGAAGGACTATCAACTAAGGGTAGTAAAAGATAGTCATATAAAGGGTAGATTCAAAGGATGACAGTCCACAAGCATTTCAAACAAGTACGGTGACAGTCCCCCTCACCAAGTGAGTAATGATGGAAAGATTTTAGAGTCTTCAAGAAGATGCCAAATCATGAGAGGTAGAAAATTATTTAAAAGACAATCAATAATCAATAAAGGATGGTCTTAATAGTTAGAACAATGTATGAAAATATCAATAAAATGGACTATGAGATGAAAGATCAACAATGCATAGTGATTTGATGAATACGGGTGACAATGCTAAGACAAAGGAATAGTCAACTAAATACAAAGTCAATGGTCATTCAACTTAGGGAAATCATAAATATTACAGAGGCTTAAAATGCTTATGATCATAGATATGAATTTGTAAACAATCCAAAAGACTATCTTGTTCCCTTAGCAAAGATTATGACTATGATGTATTTTCAATGGTTTTATGCACTGTGAGTCTCTAATGGATTGGTAGACTATGGTTTATCCTCCATAGGTCTTTATGAAATATGTTTACCCTTAGTAATGTATTAATGACTATTATCCTTTTTGTCAAGACAAAGATTAGTGACTGAGATTGAAGCATTATGACAGTGTGCTAGTTATGGTTGTGGCTTAACAAGGGTAGATTTTGGTAAGGAAGACAGTAAGTTGAATGAATGTAAGTAGAGAAATTTTTGCATACCTGCAGATGGTACAAAATTTCATGGTTAAGTGGAAGCCTCCCATCAACAACAAGATCCAAATATCTATGTATCTATCTCAATCGAGCCTCTAAACCCTTTAGAGATCTCAATTTTTCCACTAACCTGTTATGCACAAAATTCAAATTTTAGAGTTATGTCACCACTAAAAACAAAATAAATAGAGCTTTGAAACCAAATCCACACACAACACAATGTGGTATTCATACAAAGCCATACAAACAAACTAAACTCAAAACATTGGAATGGAAACAACTTCAAATTATGATGCAAAGCATGGATTCACTTTACTCAACTAGAGGCACATTTCACAATAATGGGTTCTTCATCTAAAACATTTGTACAAGGTTCAAATAGTAAAGAGATTGGTGAAAGATAGAGGAATTAAAAAGATACTTGGATGTAGTTGGATTGAAGGTTGTAAACTGGAACATGTTTTTTGTGTAGGAGTCATATCACATCCACACCATGGCAGAGCTATGCAAAGCAAGAGAAATTGGCTTGGAAAATGAAGGCATCAGGGTATAAAAAATCATTTTTCTACCACCATAGTGAAAATTTAGCACTTTCTTTCATCTCTGCATATTGGTTTGATGCTTCAAACGATGCATTTATTATATTGAAAAGTGCATTACCTTATTGAGCTTCTCTTAGTTTCGAGAATAGTTTAATATTCTCTACTTAACAGGGCCAACCACGTGATAGTGGAAGCTCATTTGGCCTCTCCCCCCCCCTCATATCACTCTCAATTCCCCATACCCGATCATAAAACATTAATCATTCATTCATCCATTAATAACATATAACATTCATTCATTAACATATTCTCATTCATTCATTCATCCATTAACAACATATAACATTCATTCGCTAACATATAACATCCATTCATTAACATATAACATTCATTCTTTCAGTTTTTACATATTATCAAAATATGGTTGTCATAATATGATTACAATCACTTTTTTTTGTTTCTTTTTTGAAGCTAACAAAAGCTAAAGTGGAGTACCCTTTTCTAAATCATTTGTCCCCCCTTCAGTTATTTTTCCCTCTGCTTGTGATCTTAATGTACGCCTAGTCGTGTACTGATCATGACGTGGAGGCCGTTGCAAGGTGGGGTTTGCTGCAATAACAAATAAAAGTTAAATTGATATGTTTTATTATTATTGTTACAAGTATTTCATTAATTAAAAGAACATTAGAGTGGTGCTGTTTACTTGATGGGGCCACATCATGCTCCTGATCTTGTCTTATAGCCTCATGTTGAACACCCTCTAAATCCTAATCTGGAGTTGAAACACAAAAGGTTACATTAATTAATACACCAATTGCAATTAAATATGTTTAAAAAAGAACATTAGAGTGGTCCTCTTTACCTGATGGGGCCACATCATGTTCCTGATCTTCTCTAACCTGATCATGCTCAATATGTTGATCATGCTCTACATGCTCTAAAATTGAAACACAAAAGGTTACATTAATTAATACGCCAATTTCAATTAAAGATGTTTAATTGTATTAATCCATACTGTGTTTTGTATAGCACATAAATACATCCAGTACCGGGATGCACACCATGACCTTCATCTGCAGGTTGTGCTCCACCCTCACCAGGCTACATTCCAATGTCATGTGCAGTATTATCATTGCTTGTCTATTTAAAAAAAATAGGCACATAATTACTTTATGGTGGAAATTAATATTGAATAGATTGCACAAGTATTCAATTTTAAATAAACTTATTGAGTTTATTTACCTGTGTGTCAGATGCAGTGGAAGATTGTGTTTGCCTAGTCAAGACTCTTAGGCGTTCAGCCACAGCTTCATAGCCTTGCTAGAAGGAAATCTTCATGTCCTCTTCTGTGGGCGCTCTGTTAAATTCAGAGCCCTGCATTTTTGCATAAGATCTTGAATTTTTCTTTTATGGTGTGATAAAACCAAAATTATTTGCAATTTATTATTTGGATGCAATATTTCATTAATTGATAATTACAATTCTTGCGGCTAATTTCATATAACCACCAGAGCCAAGTTTGTGATGCTCGTGTTTTTCTAGTCTTGCCTTTGTTGCCTTTGATGTGTCGGGCAGCCTATGAAAAGTTTGAAATATGTTAGATTATGTAAAAAGAAAGAGTAATCAGTATGTAATTACATTGTTGATTGTATCGCATACCTTCCTTGGCCCGGTGGTGTCTTTCCTTTTTTCTTTTCAGCCTTCCCCTTTCCATCCAACACCAGGTCCTTCCACTCCCTCTCTGGAATCATGGGGGATGCTCATAATTTTTGTTCTTCTCTAAATGTGACCTATATTGGTCCCTCACATACTTTAGATAGGTACCAACTTTCTTAAGGACCTTGGTTTGGTTGAATGTTTTATCACCAAACAGTACAACTAAACAATTAATGAGTTCATCTTTTAAATCTTGATTTTGGGCATTCCACCGTGTACGTATGGTGGGCCTGAAGAGCTCCAATGTCATATCACCTAGATGTTTATAAAAAACATCATTTCCTGCAAAATGATCATAGGATCATTAGTCTAACAAGAGTGATCAATAAGTAAATTTCAATTGGATTCTATATAATAATAATTAAAACATTTTAAAGTACCTGGGACCTTCTCTATCTTAATGGGAATGAAATCCTCGGTCACCACAAATGTGACTGGAAATGTTCCCATACTAGTAATATAGGAAGATCCAGGAAATGCTACTAAAACATCACCAGTACTAGTGGCCTCTACATCACCAGTACTACCCGATGTCTGCATGCTATGTGTTGCCGACATTTCAGATGATAATAAAGGCACAGATGAAGGGGTCGAATGATGTGATGTGTGTGCAGGAAGATCAAGATGGACACTTGTACCAACCCCTACTCTGTGGGCAGCACCTGCAGTACCTTGATCATGGCCAGCAGCATCATGAGGACACAAAAGATCCTATAAAAACAACACATATTTTAGTTCATAACATAAAAGAGTACAAAATATAAAACCATGAATGAACTTATGTTATAATTAAAGACCTCATGACAGCTTACTTGCAAGTTTTGTACTCTATCAATCAATATTTTAACCCTCTCTCTTATCTCAACTATTTGAGGCACTATGAATAACAATTGAAGGATTTCTTCAGTGCATTTTTTTTGTCTTCCTTATCATATCGAGAGGGTTTGTTGAATATGCGATGTCATCATCCAATAATAGTGACTGCACCTCGACCCTATGGATGCTCTCCTCTACTGCTAGTGCCTTTCCCCGATCAGTCAACTGCAACAAGAATATTAAAAACATTATTGAAATTAACCCAATAAACTTATGAAAAAAACATAATAATAAAACATTTTGCTCATATCTAATTTGTACAATTACAATGAGGTAAACTTGTCAGGTAGAAGCACCTAAAGATGCATCACGATCTATGGTCTGGGTCGAAGCCTTCCCCGTACAATTAGTGTCCCACTGTGACAAAAATTAAATATAAAAAAACATTACCGAAATGAAACCAATAGACTTATGAAAAAAACATAATAATAAAATGGTATATTGGAGTCATTAATTGGAGGTTGGGTAAAATGGTATATAGTAGGTACCACCCCCATAGTAACTATTTTTGTATCTAAGTGATTCAAATTGTAATCGATTAGCAACTCTTCCCATGTAGTTATTGATTTTATCACACATACGAGTACACAGTTTCCATTATGTGCCTCAAATATGCAATTGGGTTGCTTATTTGTTGACCCAGGTCGTGTACTATTTATAAACCCTGCAATATTCCCTGATGCTTTTGGCCTTCCATCAATGTACATAGCCACTCCTTTATTTTGATCCTTATCTTTTAGCTGTATATAATTTGCTAATAGTGCATACCTACACATACTTCGTGTATATCGAACCAGCTGCATCCAATCTTTGTAATTGTAATAGGGTCCAACATACTCCATCAATTCAGTAACTTTGTTGTAACAGACCTTTATGTCATCCATACAAAATAGGCCCAAACCATGTAATGACAATGGTGTTATGCAATATATCCTCTTGTTGACACAAAAATCAATGTTTATTGGAGGAAGTTCCTTGGGTACCCATTGTTTCCATAGATGTTTGTACCTCAAGGGCACCTCGATGTTGCCTATTCTCTAATCATCATAAGAACATGACCCCCCTTTAGCAAGAAAAAATTCCATGCGTTTACGGAATTTTCTTCTAATCTTTTGACCTCTAGTTGATCTCCCTCTTTTAGACCTACTACATGTCTCTCTTTCCTCTTCTCTTCCTGAATTTCCCTTGATCAAGGAAGACAGATCTCACAAATACCTATTTGGTGGTACTTGCACTCATAAGGATGTTGGATGAAGTTCTTTCATGGTGATGTAATCCTAAGGTGACATTATGATTAATCTATCATTTCATCGCTAGAATTTGACTGGTTATAAAGTAATCAAGTCTTGATAGATTGCAAGTTATTGTTACTACCATCCAAATGTGTCCATCACAAATCAAATCAATGTATGAAGGAGACTGTCCCTTGCAATTAATGACTTTAAACTTTGTAACAAGTGTTAAATGTGACTATGGTCCACCAATTACACAACCAATGCCTCAAATGTATTGTGCAGAAGAATGGTTTCACCATACATAATATTTTGGTTTAAGTTGTCTTGAAAAAGATAAATTAGAACACTAATAGACATAATTTAGGTGCACGTGTGTGATGGTTCAGCTGTCCACTGATAAACTCCATATGTCTAAGTGGTTAACAAGGAGGGAGTGTGTACTAGGACTAGTTAAGTCATCATAAGTTTATGCTTTGGCAATAAAAAGTGTTTAAGTCATCTTAAATCTTCCTATGTCTAATTGCTAGGATACTTTTGGTATGTTTTAAGGTAGGATGAGTGGTTGCATCAATGTTCTAGTTATCTATGACAAGGTTTCAACATCTTCAAATAGTGAAATTTAGTGCTCATAGTCATTTGAAACAACAAAATTTTGATTATGTATGATGGTAGGATTTGATAACTTAAAAGAATTGGCTACCCAACAAACTTAAAGTTAAAAGAAACTTTTTCAGTTTAAGGGGTTAGCACTTTCTTTCATCTTTGCATATTGGTTTGATGCTTCAAACAATGTATTTATTATCCCACTTCTATCATATTGTATTCCCATCCCATTGCAATTGTTGACATTAAAAGTTGTCAAAATTGCAATTTTGCAAAATAATGGGTTGTTAAGTGTTTGTAAGTTAATTATGGACGTTGGTTTGGTGTAGGGGCACCTTGGGTCTCCATGCCTCTTTGAGGCCTTGTTTTGTTTTTTGTTTGATGTCAAGTTGACTAAGATGTAATAAGGTCCTAAGGACCATATTCAAAGGCTTATAGTAGGTTTTGAGTCTTGGTGATAAGTTTCAATGTAATCACAAGGTCTCCATCCTCACTTTGTAAGCTTGGCGCACCTTGGCAAATTAAAGAATCAAAATGCCATGATGCAACCAGGTGATTGTGAAGCAAAAAGTTGAGTTTTGCTTGTTTAGGGTGATTTTAACTATGAAGGCACTTAGGAGTGATAGACATGGATGTAACTAGCCTGTAAGAACTGTTTCAAGGCTTTGGGGTGAAGGGGAGAGCCTAGATAGTCAACTATCATATTGTATCCTACCAATTAGGCATCTTGGAGTAGTGTTGTTTTGGTCCATTTCTCTTTTATTGTTCACTGTCAAGAAAGAAGGTTTTGAGAATTTGTAGGGGCATATATTACTTGTCTAAGTTCAGTGTTTTGGGCCTGATAGAAGCTTATATGTGGATTGTATTTTGACTGTCCTATCGGGCAGGGCTATAAGCCTTTTAGTGGTAAAGAGGCCTAGTGGTTAGAGCGATGAGAAAATAGAGTTTCCTAAGTGAAAACTTGAGTTTCATGGTTTGGTTTAGTCCTATTTGACATGATCAAAGTGGATACAAGCCCTCTTGATTTTTTGAGTACAAGAACCCTAGTTGGGGGTGTCTTTTCCTTAAAGAAATAGTGGATTGGAAAGGTCCACTTAAAGAGTATTTGAAAGAGTTGTGCTAAGTTGGCGGTTTGATCATCTAGTTGATCATCTAAAGAAGCTTCCCCTACTCACTTTTCATCATGGTTGAAGGTAGTTGGGGTCTGAAATTATTTAAAAATCCTTACAAGGCCCGAGAAAAGGTTGTTGGAGGAGTTGATACCAAAATTTCATATCAAATACCATGCTCTTGAAGTAATTTTTTGTGTTTTTACTTTTTTTCTGAAGTTCTTTTGTGCTGTATGGATTTGTACAAGCTTGAAATGCTTTGAGATCATTGGTGTATTCAAATATGTGTTCCCTTTCATTTGCATTTGTTTTGAAGTGCTAAATCACTATTTTGTGGGAGAAAACAATCAAATACAGGGATTGCCCTATTTTTCCTATGTAAGGGTTTGAGGACTAAAAAGAAATGACATCCACCAATCCACCCACTGTCTTTCACAATTTTCCATCCAAATACAAGGACTTTGACTAGTTTGACATGTTTGATGTCACTATCGTACTTTGTCATTTCACTTGTATTTTGTGAGTCTTCCTTCAGAGTAAAAAATATTGTCATGATAAGCTAATATCTTTGTTATAGCATGACTACCATCTCATAACTCATATTGCTACTTTCCACACTTCCATATAATTTATTATAAACTCACTTCATTCTTACCACCTATTATACCCCTTTTATATATTGTAGTATGATATCGTATCTCATATGGGGAAAAGAGGTTTCACACTAGCCTAGACAAATCCATAAGACTTTCAACTAAACTTTGAACATGGTTCCTGAGTTTTACAAGGGTTTATAGCAATCCTTCACCTTTTATGGCATCTTCTAATGCAAAACATCCCTTCATAAAATTCCATATTTTTGTTTTCCTCTATATATATAGTTATCCTCTATTTTAATCATGTATTTTCCTCAATGATATGTCATCCATATAACAGTCATATAGTCTCTTGAAAAATCTTTTATCCATTTTGTCCTTTTAGCCTTACGTACTACCATGACTTGTCTTCATTTTATACCATGATGTTTATTGACCTTGACTATGAAAGAAATCATAGGGCCACTAGTTATTTTCAACAAATAGTCTCTTTCTATGTTATTTACTAATCCATGATAGGCTTATAGCTCCATCTTGTTTACTATTTTAACCTTATATCTTTTCCTTCATGATATTGACCCCTTGGTAGGGTTAAAATAAGGTTCATTATACTCATCAATTCTAACAAGATCATTGATAGCAAAAAGGATTTAATCATGAGCAAGTTCCTTGGAAAATTTCATTGCTAGATGCCCTTTTAACCTATGTCCACAATGATAACATGTCAAAGTTTGAGATGCCTATCATGTATGGTTTTAACATCATTCTACCTCTTGGAATGACTAGTCTTCTACAAGTGATTCTTATCTATGTACTTTTTATTACTAATTAAAGTTGATAGTGTTATGAATTGTTATAAGTGATCCCCCTTTTCTTTACAAAAGGTATCAAATGATATGAAGCATACCTAGAGAGTAGTAGAAATGCAACCATGTGAAGTCTTCACCCTAAATGCATTTGGGTGCATGGAGATATTTTGATGCCATCATGAATGTGGGCACTAGTTTGTTATGTACTACCATCCAATGACTTATCAGCAATATGTGATTTACTTTGTCAACTATCCTTTCTTGGCCTTCCATTCTATTGGTCCATTTTAATTTCCCCTCCTACAAGTTCATCTCCAGTAACCTTGTTTTTTTTAACTATCTCCATCACACAGTTAGCTACCCTTAAGTTGAATGTTTGCCTCTATTCTCAACAATGCTTTCATTGTGTTGAAATCCCCGACAAGTATTACTTGTTGATCTGTGTTTTTCTCCAACCAGTAAAGAATGTTGTTAAGGTGATTGATTTTGCAATTGCTTTTAGGTTACATAGACACTAATCATAGAGAAGGATATTTGTCATTGATAAGCCATAAGAGAAACACTTAGGTATTGTATTCCAGAGAAGTGTTTCATTTGAATTAGCTATGTACCTAGTAGGAAATCCCATTGGATCATGGTTTTAGTTTACACATAGAAAATGCATGTGCTTTTTTCCCTAGATACCTTTATGTTTTAAATAGTTGGCTTGGACAGATCTTGTTGCTGCAGTAGAATGGTGTCAATTTAATCATTGTGGACCATTGGTTTGAGCATTTGGAATTTACTAGGTCCTCCAATTAACCTAATAATCCATGAGGATATGTCATGGTTTTGTGCTTATCTAGAATCAGATTTACTGACTCAAGCTCCTAGGACTTTCTTTGTGTGTCTATTTGAGGAACAAAAGTTAGGACAATTCAACCTAGATTGTGATTTTTGAGAGCATAAGCTTGTTATGATGAGCACAATAAACCTCACTAAAGTGAATATTTAATGTTCTTTTTGTGTTATGTATTTGTACATTTGTAGGATGGTAGGTTGGTCTATAGTTTCTTTGGTTGTAGTTTTCTTAGTGGTTTTTTTCTTGTGTAATTAGGTGGCTTGGCTTTGGTAATGGATTTTAGTTGAAAATGAATGAAAAATTAGTGAATACAAAAATATGCCAATTCAAAATACAATGGAAACTAGGCATGAAAAATGCAAGTTAAAGAGAATGGGGATGCCAAACTTACAATACTCATTATCCCTTGGTTGTGGATTTTCCTTGACTACTCTCAACCTCGTCCCTGGCATTGGTATTGACCTTTTTTTCACTCCTCCAAACTCTTCCTCAGCGTTCGTCGTATTCACCTTGTTTTCACTCCAAAATCTTCGTCGGCGTTGGTATTGACCTTTTTTGAACTTCAATCTCTTCCTCGGCATTGGTATGGACCTTGTTTTCACTCCTCAAAACTCTTCCTCTCTTCCTTGGCGCTGGTATTGACCTTTCACTTCTCCAATTTTGACAAGCTAGGTTTTTAGAGTATGTTAATTAAATTGAAAAATTTGGCATCATTTATCTAGGTTTTAATATTCTTCAATATAGTTAAGTATATATCAACTATATTTACATAATAAATTATATAATTATTCAACTTATTATAATTATATATTATATTATTTAACAAAATTATTATAATTAATAATTAATAATAAGTATATTTTTATATAATACAAATTATAATTTATATAATATATATTTAATATAATAGTAATATTAGATTAAATTATATATAATATAATTATATTTACTACTATATAATAGTATATATAGGCTTTTACCTGATATTTTAGACGATTTTACCATTACACTACAACTAGTTTACCATTAAATGGTAGTTGAAACTTGTTTTCCAATGACAATATATGTAGCATGCCATTTCATTAAAAATATGATAATTCTCCTTTAAGACCTCTTCAATGTACCCATTGCACACTTAAGGAGACAAAGATAAATAGAGGGAAGAAAATATAGAGAGAGGGGGAGATAATGAGAAACAAACAAATAGAAAGGGAGACAAAGAGATAGAGAGGGGTAGAGAGATAAAGAGATAAGGATGAATAGATAGAGATATAGGGAGGGTGATTGATATATCTCTCCCTGTCACTCTCTATCTCTCTATATCTCCCACTATCTATGTCACTCCCTCTTCCCCCCTCTATCTATTGAGCTAAACCCTAAACCTCTCTTCCTTTCTCTTCCCATATATCTCTATCTCTCTCTCTTTCTCTTCCCATATATCTCTATCTCTCTCTTTCACCATCCCCCTCTATCTCTCTATATCACCCCCTTTCTATGTCTCTCCCTCTCCCTCTATATATATTCATCTATCTCTCCCTCTCTCCCCTATCTTCTTCTCTCTCTCCCTTTCTACATATCGTTCTCCCTCTCCCCCTCTTCTTTCTCTCCCTTTTCTACCTATCTATCTCCCTCGCTTCTCTCTCTTCCTCTTCAACCTATCTCCTCTCTCCCCTCTCTCCTCCCTCTACTATCTATATCCCTTTCTCTCCCTCCCCTCTCTATCTCCCCCTCTCTGTCTCTCACCATCTCTCCCTCCTATCCTATCCATCAACTCTCTATCTCCACCTCTCTTCCTTTCTCTTCCCATATATCTCTATCTCTCTCTCTTCCCATATATCTCTATCTCTTCTCTTCACCATCCCCTCTATCTCTCTATATCACCCCTTTCTATGTCTCTCCCTCTCCCTCTATATATATTGAGCTATCTCTCCCTCTCTCCCCTATCTTCTTCTCTCTCTCCCTTTCTACATATCATCTCCTCTCCCCTCTTCTTTATCTCCCTTTTCTACCTATCTATCTCCTCTCTTCTCTCACTTCCTCTTTAACCTATCTCCCTCTCTCCCCCTCTTCTCTATCTCTCCTCCTCTACCTATCTATATACCTTTCTCTCCCTCCCTATCCCCCTATCCATCGACTCTCTATCTCCACCTCTCTTCCTTTCTCTTCCCATATATCTCTATCTCTCTCTCTTTCTCTTCCAATATATATATCTCTCTCTCTCTTTCACCATCCCCCTCTATCTCTCTATATCACCCCCTTTCTATGTCTCACCCTCTCCATCTATATATATTGAGCTATCTCTCCCTCTCTCCCCTATCTTCTTCTCTCTCTCCCTTTCTACATCTCGCTCTCCCTCTCCCCCTCTTCTTTCTCTCCCTTTTCTACCTATATATCTCCATCTCTTCTCTCTCTTCCTCTTCAAACTATCTCTCCCTCTCTCCCCCTCTTCTCTATCTCTCCTCCTCTACCTATATGTATCCCTTTCTCTCCCTCCCCCTCTCTATCTGTCACCATCTCTCCCTCCCTATCCCCCCTATCTATCGACTCTCTATCTCCACCTCTCTTCCTTTCTCTTCCCATATATCTCTATATCTCTCTCTTTCACCATCCCCCTCTATCTCTCTATATCACCCCCTTTATATGTCTCTCCCTCTCCCTCTATATACATTGAGCTATCTCTCCCTCTCTCCCCTATCTTCTTCTCTCTCTCCCTTTCTACATATTGCTCTCCCTCTCCTCCTATTCTTTCTCTCCCTTTTCTACCTATCTATCTCCCTCTCTTCTCTCTCTTCCTCTTCAACCTATCTCTCCCTCTCTCCCCATCTTCTCTATCTCTCTAATGTCAAGCCTTCTAAAAATAGTGTTTTATTAAACTATAAGTAGATTATTGTCACCACATGAAATGCCAAATGTAGCAATTGTTTTGTTGCTTTTGTCAAGTTTCATTAACCAAGATATTTAGTAGGTTGAATAAAGTTGCATTATGACCTTTGGTCTCTTTAAAATAATTAGACAATATTAGGGAGATCAAGAAGGGGAGAAAACTAAACTCCTTCAAACTAGGGGTAGTTGTGGGTTTGTTGTGTTTTTGAAATGGAAGAGATCTACAACTCTATAGAAATTGCTATATGCTAATGGTCAAATTATTAGACTATTTAGATCATTTTCTTAGTTGTGTATCCTAACTAATATAGAGTAAGCTTTTTCATTTTCATTGACTACTACATAATAGTTTATGTGTTGAAAGAATTGTTTCCATTCTTTGTAGTTTTTACATTGGAATACAAATCATATTTCATAAATCATATTTGTTTAATATCTTAAAAGATGTTAGTTAAATTGGAAAATTTGTTTGAGTTAATTACTAAATTTGATCTAAAAATGTTCAACACTTTAGATATATTCAATTAGATATATATAGTTAAATTGGAGGTGTCATTTGAGTTAATAATTAAATAACGTAATAATCAATCAAAGCAAGGGACATAATTTTGGATGTGTTTGAATTTAATAAATTACAAATTAAAATAGACATAAATTACTTGAAATAAGTGCTTCATAACCCATCTAATCAAATCATAACCTATCAAAAAGGAAATAGGAATTTTCTAAAGAAAAGAACACTTGACCCAATTCTAAGTGTATGACATTGTGAAGGGTGATTGGTCTAAAAAATCTAAACTTTGCAATTATTTCACTACTACGATCAATGTGTCATCTTTCATGAAATTTCCCAAAACACTATTCATTATGATCGTATGGAAATTTCTAGGAGAGCTACAATAGTTGTAACATCATGAATTAAAATTAAACATTAAAAATTACATCATGAATTAATTATGTAATGGCATAAAAATTAAAAATATCATGAATTAATTATGTAACCACATAATTTAAATATAATTCTATCAAGAAATTAATATCAAATATATAATATAATCATATAACTCATACATTTCAATGTCATTGATCTTCTTATCCATCCAACTCTTTGTATGTATCATCTGATCCAAATTTGACATTGTAAGGATTGGTCATATCATCATCACCACCATTGATATCAATTTTGATAATGTCATCATCCACACAGATATCATCTTCATCATCATGTTCTAGTTCCTCTTCTTTGACTTCTTCGTCGGGAACATCATCAACTAACTGTTGATCTTGATCATCATCTACATCATCTTCTAGTTCTTTGGTATCTTCTTCTTCCACCACATTATACTTTACCAGCCTTCCTCTTGGATCATGTCTAACAACAAATGACCAACCTGATTTACCTGGAACCTTTGAGTAAAATACCTACTCACATCGGCTTGGAAGAACATAGGGCTCATTTCGAGCTCGCTTGATCGACCTTGTATTAACCATGGTAAATCCATTATCATGATCAATAAAAATTCTCTCGGGATCATTTTCATTCAATCGTAGCTTGTACCATAGGACAATGAATATAAATAATTTGAAGGACTTAAAGTCACACTCAAGTATATCATCCAAAATCCCATAGTATCGATTTTCTAAGACTTCTAGATGTATGTCTCTTCTAAATGAAACATTAGTCACTTGAAAGACTGCAGTTATCCTAGAATCACAAGTTTTCTTTGTGTCATCCAACTTTTTGATTCAAAATTTATGACCATTGCACCACATAGCCATGTGGTGTTTCACCTACAATATGTCAAACATGTAAAAATTATTGCAATATCGTCAGTTGATAAACATATTTATTCTTGGCCAAATGTATGCAAAGAAAAAAATCTCAACATATATATACATCAATATAATTGAAAATAATTAAATAATATGGGTGACTAATATATTTATACATACCTGTTTATCTCTTAAACCATATGCTAAATCAATTTCCCTTGGTGTAACATTGGAATCTCTATTACGATGAATTTCTTTAACCAATGAAGCCACACCTTCCCATGTTAATGTGCAACCAGATTGTTGACATCGTTCAATCCATACCATCATCCAATCAAGATTTTTTATGACATACAAATGTAGTGCATCCCACTCTTGACCAACTGTATCAAAAAAAATTGAAATTCGCAAATGACGTATAATTAGTGGTGTAGGAGCACCTATACCTCACTCTCAACTTGTGATTATTTGAAGTTGAACAGATGGTAAATAGGTAGAGTGAGTCTTTTGGATGTTTTTGTATTGATTAAGGTCAATTAAGACCATTAGACATGTTCTAGGTGAAGTTTTGAGTTATGAGTTTGAGTCTTGCACTAAAGAGTTTTGTAGCCTTTTTAAGGAAAATTGGAGAATTTACATGTAACAGGGTGCAAGTTTAGTGTCATGTAAATAATAAGGCTATTATCAATCCACTAGCATGGTCTTAGAGGTGTCCTGGGAGTTTCAATACATTTGAAAGTTCAAAAAATTAAAACATTTCAATAGTGATGTTAACAACCTTGAAATTAGTGTGTTTTATGTTTCATGTGATCATAAAAGATTAAAAAGTCAGTTGTAGAGGTGGTTGTTTGGTAGTTGAGGTGTAAAGGGTTTTAAAAGGCATAAATTGATCATTGTAAACCCTCATAGGATGAGAAATAAAGAAGGTATAGTTGTCCTCAAGAGTTTTGTGAAGAAAAGCATGTGAAATGAAAGGTTCAAGCCTAGGTTTCAACAAAATATGTATGGAAGATCTGATTTTATGAATTTTTACTCATGTAAAGACCTAATGGGTTGTGTCTGAGTTGGTTTTGAGGTCTAGGAGGTCGTGGAAGTAGGAGATTCAATAAACCCTCATGATTTTGGAATAAAACAAGGGTTTTTGGGTTTGGCAAGAATCTGGTCGTACAAGTGAAATAATTTTGTGGATTTGGAGGTTTGGAGGCATAAAAATTGTTTCCCCAAGATTTTATGGGCATATGACAAGTTTAAAGAGTAGTTGTTTTGTAAAATAGGCCTAATCAACCTAATCAGCACAACCTAGAAAGGGTGATTTTGGTGATTTTGGACCTGTACTTTCCCTTGAATTATGTTTAATAACGCAAAAATGGGTGTCTAAAACCATCAAGGTTTTGTCTAGTTTTTTGGGAAAGTTTTGATTCATTGGGAAAAACTAGGTTTGCACTGCTACAAGGATTCAATGAGTCAAAGTGTGAAATCTGACTTATGTTGTTTGTTAGGCTTTGAGAGTTGTTTGGATTGTTTAAAGTGGTCATTCTAAAATTTTTAGAAGCCTCTTAAAGGTAGGTTGATAGGTTGGTTGAGTTAAGCCTCCCAGGTCTACATCAATTAGTTAATTACCATAGTATACGACCTTAATTTATAATTGATGTATATTGAAGATTAATAATTAAATAAGTACAATATATATAAAAACCAAATAAAAAATTTATTATAATTACCTCTCACTTTCCTCAATCTACCTTGCCCCATCACGTACTCCCCTTTGAATTTGTTAATGGAGTTGGGATCCCAAATGCGATCTACATTGATCTTTGTTGCAAACTTAGGAAGATATTCAGTAATGTACACCATGGTTTGGTATACCATATATCCCTCCACCATAGAACCCTCAAAATGTGCTTTTTTTTTCTAACCAAAGCCTTCAAAAATTTCAAGCGCCTCTCAACCATCCACATTGACCTTGTGTGTACAGGTCCACACAATTCAATCTCCTCAACTTGGTGTATGAGGTAGTGTTCTTGTGCATTAAAAAATGTTGAAGGTAGACAATTTTGCATTTCACACATTAGACGAGGAATTTTTTTTCCAATAATTTATATCTTCTTTATGGATTTTTGTAGATGACAACCATCTACAAGTGATTCAAGGCGCAAATATATTAACGAGATTTAACAAAAATATACAATATATTATATAACAAGTAAAACAAATGGAAATTATAAGATCTATACAATGAATTGAACAAATATCGCTACTTACCTCATGTATTTTCCAAGATCATATATAACTTGCTTGACATTTTTGTCGAAGTTGTCTAGGAGAGATAGAGGTTGAACGTATTGCAACAATTATAAAATGATCTTTTCATTATTTTTCAAAAATTAGTAAACATAATACACTGAAAAGTACATGCAGTATACAAATATATATAATACACTAGAATAATTACCTTAATGAAGGTATGACAATTGTGTGTTTTCATCCCTGACCCAAATTCACCTTTCTTTGTTATAATATTGTTTATGTTCGCAGCAAATCCTGTGGGAAATCAAATTTTTTGTATGACTTCTTTTATAGTATTGTTTTGTTGCTCTGTTAATAACCAAGGAAGGGCACTTATATTAATTTGGTCTCCATCGCTATTTAATTGAATGACATTTTTCATTATATGATTGGCTTCCTGAATGTCACTACAAATTTTGACAACTTTTTCTTTGTCATGCCTTCCATCCAATATTTTCCATAATATTTATGTTATATTCTTTCCTATATGCATTGTATCAAACAAATGTGCAATTTGTAGTTGCTCATAGTAGGGCAACCTACTAAATTGTCTGGGATAACTTTTCATTCCCTATGGAAGCCAACCATTAATGGCTTAATGACCTTCATGAAGCATATAAGTTAAACAAATTAACAACAATAATCATTTTCAATTACAACATGAGCAAACAAAACACAATATAAAAATATAAATTCCAAACATATCATATATGATAGATAAACAATTTGATCTAATGTATAACCTTGATGATAATTATATTATATTCCAACTTCTATAGGCGATGTGTCATTCTTTGTGGTTTTGATGTAGTCTCTTCTTTCCTATTGAAAAGATGTTTTTCAGTAGCTCGATACTTATGATTTATGTGGAGGAAGTGCCTATACTCATCAAATACCTGCTTTCCTAAACTTGTTGAATGACGAGATTTCATCTTTAGACCACAAATTAGACATACAAATTTTCCCTTTGTTTGAAGACCTGCAAGATCATATATAATTGGATTAAATATGTCAATTTTTATAATTATATATAATGAATAGATTATTTTAAAAACATGCATGATATCTACTTCATAAAATTAAATATACGTTAAAAGTGCGGTCAAATGTTACTACACATACCACAAAAATGTATTTAGCCACAGGGGCGCTCATGAATTATCCATACAAGAAGCATTTACATGGAATTAAATTATCTTTGTCCTATTGGTCTGGGGCCGTCGCACATGGTGGCACGACCCGCAACACAGTAACTTCAAATGGAGTAAGGCTCGTTACTAACCCATTCCTATCACTAGCCGGTGCACTAGTTGAATGAACATAAACATTACATAATTATTATAACCATTTTACTCCAATATATATAAATTAATGTACATGACTCTTAAATGAAAAAAATATAAGTCATTATGCAACAAATAAGGCAAATCACATGCTACTACGTTAAAGAAGATTGATGTAAACAAATACCTGGAACACTCATTGCCAATATTATGTGCTCCCTCTTTATTGACATCCATGGAGGAATGTTATTGTTGATAACAAAAGCAGGCCACACCGAGTAAATAGATCTCATCTCTCCAAATGGATTGACACCATCCGTTGCCAATGAAAGCCTAAGATTACGAGGTTCTTCGTTAAAGTCTATCCATTTTTCCTCCATGTCCCTAAATGCAGAACCATCTATAGGCATTCAAAGAATGTCATCTCCACTTCTATTTCATGCATGGTAATCCATAAATTGCACTAAGCTTTCGTACCTAAATAATCATTGCATACGTGGAATAATGGGAATATAACGAAGAACCTTGTGAGGTACCTTTTTTGTTAGTTGATCTATTTGATATCTATTGATATGACATTCTGAGAATTTTGTTGCAAATTCATGTTGTTTATTACATATAATATGATCATTAGGACATACATCTATTGCTTGATGCTCCATTCCAATATCTTTCATAATGGCAGATAAATCTCAGTATGAGCGAGGTAAAATATTAGATGGTGGTAACAAAAATTCACCTATCAATCTACAACAAAAAAATAATTTGTTAATATAAAGAATATTAATGGTACATATTTCATCCTTTATTTACTAGTGATGAACTAACAACAATTAAAATAGATGAAAAAAGATGAGATATATGACATACATTAACATCTGTGAGATTGCTATATTGGATAAACCATTCACCAACCTTCAAGTTTCTGTAATAGCTAATAGAGAGAGAAGAGTTGTTTGGGCCTTCACTTAAAAAGGCGCTTGGTAGCCTTGCTCTCAAGTGGTCAAGTCACTTAGACATCATCAAAGTCATCTTAGATCATCGCATGAAATCTGATTGCGCCACTAAATGTGACATGGATCAATGTATTTGTACCATCATCTTCTATTTGTGTTTTCTAGTGCATAATCATTTTCTTCCTAGGATCATTAACTTCTGTCTGCGATATTCACGGCTCATGTTCCTCTCACTGCAAAACCCACATTCTTGAGCACGTTAAAAGTCCATATACGTGGCCTTACACAGAATTTACCCACCTTTATAATAATGAATTGGCACAAATAAACCATGATGCTGATCAAGAGTGATTTTTTTTATAAATAAAAATGTTTCATGATATGTGTTTACAAATTCAATCAATATAAGACATATAATGAACAACTTGCAATGGAAGATAATCATGCCCCCCTTCTTGCAGCCATGTTGCCTACAAATATTTCGAGATGTTGTGATTAAAATTCTTCTCGTCTTTAAACATACAGTGTACCAGGACAACATTCCCATCACCCCTTTCTTTCAATCTAGCCCACATTCTAGCAATTGTACGTACATTTTGTTCTGCACTAATATTATCTGACATGATTTTTCTTTACCAAGCTTGAATATTTAGATCTTTAAAAAATATCAAACTCAAACTCCAATAATTTTTAATCATAGACAGGTAACAAAATCTAATAATTCTCATATTTTGCACCAAAAAAAATACAGCATGCAGCCACCCTTGCAAAAGAGAAGATAGTCTGAAGTTAATGAACCCAAAAAAAACTTTAAAATGCTAATTCCAGAACTTATTAAATTCTGATTTTACTATGATTTCCAACTGTTAGACTCCTAAAATCAGAATATTGAACTTGCACAACAAAATCTAGAAATGAAATTCTGAAAATGCACAAGTCTAAAAATGAAATCTGATAAGATGTTGCTTTAAAATATGATTTTCAAACCTAGAAGTACAAATCTGACTTCACAAATGAATTCTGGAAAAAAACAATGACTACCCTCAACCTGGCGATATCTTCTTGAATTTTTTCTAATTTTTCCCAAGAAAATCATCCTTAGTTCTCCACAAACTGTCACACATATAGCAAATTTGTAAATAGAGCAACACACTATCGCAATAAATAGGTGAACTCAGCTTTTTTTATTTATGTCAGCCACAATTTGATTTTTTTTAGATTTTGCATGTTCATCGATATTTCAACGAACGTTGGGGATAAAATTTAAAAAAAATAAAGATTACAAGTCAAATATAACAAGTACTCGACAATACATCAAATTATACATCTTTCGTCAAAAAATTTCATCGGATTTTGCAGTCAAATGAGTTAGTGAGAGAACTATTGGGAAAAATGGATCCCAGGAGGTCTCTTGAAAAGATAAAGGATGATGAAAAGATGTACTAAGTGGAATAAAAGATATCTTCAAAGAAATCATATTGTGATGTTGTACATTCTATGGATATAAATTTGATGATGGATGATGATTGGGAACATTAATTAATGTTGTTCGAATGATGGGAACATTAAGAAAACAAAACAGATAACACAAAAATTAATAAATAAAAGAATTTTGAGGTCATATCAACAAACCTGCAAGCCCCTTGTTGAGCTATGAAGGTTCCAAAACCTCTTGTCATTCTACCTAGATCTGCAGGATGACTCACCTCTCCTATGCCTTATAGCCTTATTTATCTCTATTCTCACTACATCAAGTTAGGGAAAAATCTCTTGTAAAAAGAAAACATGTCAAAAAAGGAAATAATAAAAAAAGCCTATACATAGGTGTCACTCATAGATTTTAGATTTTCTAATGTTTTTATTTTAATTTCTTTATCCTCGTTAGAACCCATGGAAGGGTGTATAGGTATGGAATGAAACTAATATTCCTTATTTAAAGAGGTGTAACAACACGAGCATGACTATCATAGTGAGACATCAATGGAAGCATCAACCCAACAATTAATTATTATTTTTGGGGAATATTACTATAAATTGCTTATGATAGGTCATTTACATTTATATAAATTAGGGGTATGAAAATATGAAATAATGTATATAAATAAATAAGATGTATATATAATTAGTTATAAGCAATAAAGTATACAAAATAAGTGTTAATAAAACCTCTTACGTAATGTGTCATATATACTTATAGTTCTTGAAGTAAATTATATATATAGTGTAACAACACGAGCATAACTATCATGTAATGAGACATCAGTGGAAGTGCCAACCCAACAATTAATTATTATTTTTTGGGAATACTACTATAAATTTCTTATGATTGATCATATACATTTATATAAATTAGTGGTATAAAGGCATGAAATAATGTATATAAATAAATAAGACGTATATATAACT
>VDFB02351936.1:0-23241 GCA_007258455.2 Sequoia sempervirens
ATAACTCTAACCCTAACTATTACCTAACCCTAATACTAACCATAACCCTAATTGAACCCTAATACTAATAATTGTACCATAACCCTTTGTAATTGAACCCTAAATTTATTGTAACCATAATTAAAATGTAATCTTAACCCTAACCCTAATCCTAACTATAACTCTAACCCTAACCCTAACACTAACCTTGACTCTAGCCTTGATCCTAATTGTAACTCTAACCATAACGCTAACCATAATCTTAACTGTAATTGTAAGCTAACTCTATTACAAACCATAACCCTAATTGAACCCTAATACGAACTCTAAACCTCAATGTACCATAAATGTAACCCTATCCCTAAGCTTTTTTGTAGAATCCTAAAATTTCTAAAAAAATAACCCTCATGCTAACCCTTATCGAACCATTAACCATAATCGTAACCTTAACCTTGCCTTAACCCTAACCATAAAGCATAATCCTAACCCTAACTCTAACCAAATCCCTAATTGTAACCCTAAACCCTAATCCTAATCTTATCTAATCCCAACCATAAGCCATAAACCATAAACCCTAATCTAACCCTAATTCTAACACTATTTTTCCTAACCCTAACCCTAACTCTAAACCTAACCCTCACCTGAACACTAAACCCTAACCCTAACTAAATACCTAATCATAACCCTAAATTGTAACCTACCCCAACTCTAATCCCAATCATAACTGTACCTCTAAACCTAACCCTAAACTGAAGTTTAATTTTATTATATTATATATATTATATATTAATATCTACATTTTATCATATATAATATTAATTATATTACTATATATTTTAATATATAGTATATTATATTATCTACATTTTAAATTTTTTTAAAGAATATTGAAGAAATATTCTATTTTTAAGATTCCTTAATTTTTAGATTTTTTTTGTTAATATCTACATTATATAATATATAATATTAATAATATTACTATATATTTTAATATATAAAATATTATATCATCTACATTATATATTTTAATGTATAATGTATTGTATTATCAATATTAATATATAATAATATATCGGTTTCACCCCGCAGTGCAACGGTAGTTGCAACACCGTGTTGATACGGTGGTCATACGTTCGAGTCTCACCAGGAAGGCATTCGTTGATACGGAAGGCTACGTGAGGAGAAGGCAGGCCAAAATGATCTGTGGTGGATCGACGACAGCGACCAGAAGGAGTACGAAGGACGGAGGACAGGAGACAAAAAGGATTGAGGATGCAAAGGATTGTCAGAGGGTGAAAAGGCGCGCCAGGAGCACTTGAAGCGCAGGTGGGCTGGAAGAAGTGAGCCAGCTGGAGGGTGGACAGGTGGTAGGGGAGACAAGACAGGCACTGAGGTGGAGAGATAAAGGGGAGAAGAGGAGAGAAGGAGGTTGCAGAGGGAAGGAGTGGAGAGATAAGGGGAGAAGAGGAGAGAAGGAGAAGGAGGCTGCGGGAGGGAGGAGTGGAGAGATAAGGGGAGAAGAGGAGAGAAGGAGGTTGCGGAGGGAGGAGTGGAGAGATTGTGCTGGGAGGCGGGAAGGAGAACGGAGATTGGAGGGGAAAAGAGAAGAGAGATGACGGATGTTGACGAAAGGAAAGCCCAGGAGGAAAGGAAAATTGATACAACTGCATGAGACAAAAATCAGGGATGTAATTGGGGATGGGGTCCCCCATTGTGACCCCACTGGTTCATAGCTCCACTCAAAAGCGTTCACCGATCAAAAATAAAATAAAATATAATAATATATTATTATTTAATATAGTATATTTTTACAAATATATCTTTGTTTCTAGATTTTACATTTATTATTTTTAATTTTTAATTTTTAGAAAAGAATTTTGAAGATATATATATTTTTTAAAGATTTCTTAACTATTATAATATATAATATGTATTATATTATTATCTAATATAATATATTATATAATTCTTTGATTTTTAGAAAAGAAATTTGAAGAGATATTGTTTTTTTGAAGATCTCCTAATTATTATAATATATACTATGTATTATATTATTATCTAATATATATTATATCTTTTTTTATTTTTAGAAAAGAATTTCGTAGAAATATTCTATATTTTAAGATTCCTAAATTTTTGGATTTTTTGTTTTTTTTTTTTGTGACGGATGTGTTGACCTCCTATATGGATCGTGTTGTCATTGTAGGGTTACGCCTCTCGGCGTAATTAAAGTCTAGCAAGTTGCTATGGGTCGCTATTATCACTTTGTGCATGTTTTTTTTTTTTACTGTTTATTCTACAAGTCCCTGTCCTACGAGAGTTTATAGTGAGTGGGTGTTGTCATAGTTGCAAAGTTCAGAACCATAGATGAATAACTTGAGGTGATAAATACTTTTTTTTTTTTAGTTTCTTCTCATTTTACAATGCATATTTAGATTTTTTCAAGCACAAGTGCATTGCAGAAGTTGAAACTTGTATTTGAAATATTGGGTAAAAATTTTAAGTAGTTAATCACAATTTTTAAATTTTAATTATTGCTCCTATTGTCTTGATGCTCATATTTTTTAAACGACATGTGCCAGAAAGCCTTCTGGCGAAGAAGCCCTTAATTTGGGCTTGATTATACTCGTAAATCCCTTTGTGTTTCTCGCAACTTGGCTCTCCTTGAAATCTCTTTTCAATTTGCATCTTGTTTAAAAATGAATACTTTGTTGCAACAACACCTTGACAGTAATTAATTTCTTTAGGGGAAGAAAAAATAATTTGTTTTCCCACTAAATAGGGATTTTATTACTAAAAAACGTAGTTAACTTTTAGAGGAAATTTTAGCTACTACGAATTTTACTATTGCTTTGAATTAGAAAAAAACGCAGCTAACTTTAGTGGAGATTTTAGCGATTACAAATTTTACTATTTTTTTTTTATCTATTAAATCATTTACAGAAGGGTTTTCTTGAGGCTTTGATTGTGCCCTAGTCTTTATTTCCGCTATTTGTGTGGAAATATTATATTTTTTTATCGTTCAACATAAACAAAATGTCAACAAAATGGTTGGAATTTGGTTTAAGAGCCTGATATGCATATGTCATTTGAATGTGGTTGTGTAGTGGTTTTGTTCCTCATAGTTATATGGAAAGCGTGAATACAATTTTAGGGGAATTTCTTTTTTAGATGAATATCTCTTCAATGTTAGTATTGTATCAGTGTGTTGCAATGACATGGAAAATGTGAGCAATTTGTTGGAAATTTGTTCTCACGAGGATTAATGTTATGCATATTTTTTGTACTAAACGTGTATTTTGTCATCTTTTAGAAGTTGAATTTGTCTTTGCAGTGTGCAAAAATTTGTATTACACAATAACTCAGAAATGTGAATGAAAGAGGTGGAGTTTTTGTTTTAAATTTTGATATTTGTATACGGTGTGAATTTTGTTGTGTACTAATACTTTACAATTTACATCATTATTACATGGAAAATATGAACAAAATACAAATTTTGTTTTCTAATACAAATACACTTATGACTTGAGTTTAGTTGTGTAGTGCTCTTACTTCTTACAATGGTATGAAATAACTTCCATTGAATTTTATGGAATTTTTTAATTTAAGATAGTGATATATGCATAGTAGTCTTGCATATTTTCTGCTTGAATTTGGTTGTGTAATGCTTTTGCATATTTTCCTCTTATGCATTTTGTCAAACAGTTTGTTTGCATTCTAACATATACTATCCTTCAAAAGCATTTAACTGTCATGTAACTTATGCTATTTTTGGCATTTCTTATGAGACATTTGGTCAAAAAAATTATATGCAATCCGATATATGTTAGTCACTAAATTGTTGCATGGTAAAGGTATTTTCTAGTGGTGCACTTTGTCTTCTTATATCATTTGAGAATTCCCTGAATTATTGTATTGGAAGAAAAACATCAGATTGCGTATGAAAATATTGCCTTTCATGCATTTTGTCAAATAGTTTGTTTGCTATCTGATATAGACTAGCCTCCAAAAGTATTCAAACTATTGCATAAGAAATTTTATTTCTGTCATTTTCTGTTAGACATTTCGTCAAAAACTTTGTATGCAATTTGAAATATACTAGTGTATAAATTGTTGAGTGGAAAAGGTATTTAATATTTTGAGTGGTAAATTCTATTCTTGTATGTGGTTAGAGAATTTCATAGGTTGGCAAGACTACATTCACTTTGGCTGCAACCCTTGTGGTAATGCTATACACTTTCTAGGGGTGATGATCTTTGTGGCCTGGGTTTCAACCCAAGCAAATGTAATAAGCGGTGCAAGTGTTTGAGCCCTGGTCGCCACTAGCTCACAATCAAAACATCTAAATTGTTGTATTTGAGATGCAAAGCATTGGGTTTTTCATACAATGCATACTATTATTTGTGTTTTTTTCTAAGAACATTTTGTCAACCGGTTTGTATGTAATCTAAGTAATAAAGGGGTGATGATCTTTGTGGTTTTGGATATGAACCCAAGCAAATGTAATAAGCAGTGCAAGTGTTTGAGCCCTGTACGACACTAGCTCACCATCAAAAACATCTAAATTGTTATATTGAGATGCAAAACATAGGATTCTTGTACAATGCATATTGTTATTTATGTTTTTTTCTAAGAGCCATTTTGTCAAGCGGTTTGTATGCAATCTAAATAACAAAGGTCTCTAAAATGTTGCATGCTTTGCATTGGGAGACAAAGCATGGAACTTTTGTAGAAAAAAGCTAATGGAAAACCTTGATAAAAATGAGAAGTTATTTGTTTGATGTTTTGAATCACTTATACATCACCATTTTTTTTGTTCTCTCTGATAAATTTTTAAAAATAGAATATTGTGCAATCTAAGATAGCGTATCCTCTTAATTGGGAGACAAAGCACTGGACTCTCTAATGCACATTGTTATTATTCATGCTTTTCAATGCAACATTTGCTCAACAGTTTGTATGAAATCTAATATTGGGTTATTTTTCTTTAAGATGTCTTGTTGAACAGTTTGCGGGAAATGTAATCTTGGTTTCTCCATTCTTTTGAGGAATTCTGTTAAAAATTCTGTAATAGACATATTTGGTCACATAGACATAATTAAAATCAATCAAATTACCAATTTTGAATATAGTTTTTTTCAATCTTTGGGTTTTTTTTGGTCAAACAATTAGTGTACAATCTCTTTCAAGATTTTAATTTGTTTTTTGGCACATGTAAGTGAAAATTCAGAATATAACATCTACCAATTTTACGCGAGTAATAAATCATGAAGACATAACGGGGCTTGATCCATATACAGTTCATGCTACCAAAGCAAAGTATATAAGACATGTCAAGATAAACTTGAGAAATTTTTGCTCCTTTCTTGAGGTTGCATCTCCCACTATTAATTTTGGTAGGAAACCCGTGTTTTTTCTAAGCTCTTCTCTTCGAAGAAGGGGCATTCAAAGTGTCAAACATAGAGAGAACTTTATAACTAAATATATAACAACACCCTAATAGACTATAGATTTAGTGGTTGAACTTACCAAGATTTAATACAAATTATAAGTTTATTCATTACATTTTTCCCTGCATTCTCCTTTCGATCTAAATGCTTTATGCTCATTGGTAGGAACTCGACGCTTGCGTCACTTGTTTTCTAATGTGTCTCTTTGTGTATTTCGTATAAATAGTATAACTAGCAATTGCACACTTTGGTGTGCAATGGGTACACCAAATAATTTTATGACAATGTCTGAATTATTCACTAAGATTGTTTGAAATTGCAAAATGTCTCAACAAAGTAAAAGTTTGAAATTGTATTGATTATGTTATGTGTCATAAGTTAGATTATAGTTAGATGCTTAAATGTCTAAAATATTTTTAACTTTGTAAAAGAGACAAGAAATTAACTAGCATATATATTTAATAATATATAAAATACGTTGAGAGATATCCTTCTCGAGGCATCTATTACACTTTAATGTGACAAATTGATTTAAAAGTAGACGCCTCGAGAAGGATATATCTCAACATATTTTATATATATTATTAAATATATATATGCTAGTAGCATTTGTAACACAACATGAAAAATGATAATAATTAGGGTTACAATTAGGATTGGGGTTGAGGTTTGTATTAGGATTATGGTTAAGCTCAAGGTTAGGGTTAGAGATAGGCTTATGATTAGAGATAGGGTTAGGATTAGAGATTAGGGTTGGGATTAGGGTTAGAGATAGGGTTAGGGTTAGGATTAGAGATAGGGAGAAGATTAGTGTTAGGGTTAAAGTTAGCATTAGGATTAGGGTTATGATTAGGGTTAGGGTTAGAGATAGGGTTATGATTAGGGTTGGGGTTAACATTAAGATTATAGTTAGAGATAGAATTAAGATTAGGGTTGGGTGTAGAGTTAGGGTTAGGGTTAGGGTTAGATATAGGATTGGAGTTAGGGCTAGGGTTATGATTAGAGATATAATTAGGGTTATGGGTAGGGTTAGGATTAGGGTTAGGGTTAGGGTTAGAGACAAATAGAATTAGGGTTGGGGTTAACATGAGGTTTAAGTTTCGGATTAGGGTTAGGGTTTGATATATAATTAGGATTTGGGGTAGGGTTAGGGTTAGAGATTATATTAGGAGTAAAATTAGGGTTAGGGTTAAGTTTGGGTTACGGTTAAGATTAGGGATGTGATAGGGTTAGAGATAAAATAAGCGGTATGGTTAGGCTTTGAGAAAGAATTACAATAGGGGTGGGGTTAGCATTAGGATTGAGGTCAAGTTTATGGTTACATATAGAATTAGGGTCAGGGTTAGGGTTAGAGATAATATTAGGGTTAGTTGTAGGGTTAGAGATAGAATTAAAGTTAGGTTTTGGGTTAGAATTATTATGTGTGGTATAGTTAGGGTTATATTTAAAATTATAGTCAATGTTAGAGTTAGGTTTAGGGTCAGGTTTTGAGTTGAAATTATGGTTACTTTTAGGGTTAGAATTATAATTAATGTTACAATTAGGTTTAAGTTTAGGATTATAGTTATGTTTATGGTTAGGGTTAGGATTAGGGTTAGAATTAAAATTAGAGTTAGGGTTGGGGTTGAGGTTACAATTAGGATTAAGGTTATTGATGTCATTATAATTAGGGTTCTTAGATAAAGTTTGGAGTTACAATTATCATTAGAGTTAGAGTTAGGATGAAGATTATAATTGAATCCTAACCTTGAACCCTAACAATAACCCCATGTTTTATCCTAAAATCCTAACTCTAACACTACAACAAATCCCTGTGATTAGCCCCCTTTTTTGCTCCATTTTTTGCTTCCACCCACTATTTTAATGTATTTTTCTCCAATTTTTTGAAAAATTTGGCGCTATTTATCGGGATGGCACTATTTTTGGCATTGTTTGCACCAATCAAAACAAGTAGGTGCTAAATTAGGCACAAATTAGTGCCTACATTAGCGCCACAATTAGCACCTAGAGTAACGCCCAGATTAGTGCCCAAGTTAGTGCCTACATTAGTGCCCGTATTAGCGCCCGATGTAACGCCTAATTTAGTGCCTACTTTAGAACTTGTTTTAGCACCTAATTTAGTGCATAATTGTTCAAATATAGCAGGGATTAAGGGTGTTAGAACAAAAAATCCTTCCCCAATATTCACTGGCCTTCAATTGTTGCCTACATTTCACTTGCATCAAAAGATCTACTGCCTTTGATTTTTCATTGTATTTAACATGAAATACAATAATTTGTGTGACAAGATCCATATTTTCACCATCATTCCCTTTGTATATACCCATTTATTCCTCTAGATAATCATAAACAAAGCAAATTTTGCCTTTACCATAGTACTTTGTGCAGATTAAGGGTTGAGGGATTAAGGGTTGAGGGTTGAGAATTGAGGGTTGTGGGAAATTTAATGTATATATAGGGTAGAGGCCAGTAGAGGGTAGAGGGTGTAAGGGTCTAGGGTTTAAGGGTTGAGGGTTGAGAGTTTAAGGTTGAGGGTAGAGGGTTAAGGGTATATGGTTCAAGGGTTAGGGTTGAGGGTTTAAGGGTTTAGGGTATATATAGCCAGGTTTGGGGATATATGGTTGAAGGATTAGGGTTGAGGTTCCATTAATGTAGAGGGTAGAGGGTATAGGAGTTGATGGTTTAGGGTTTAAGGGGTTGAAGGTTGAGGGATTAAGGGTTGATAATTGAGGGTTGAGGGTTTAATGTATGCTAGAGTAGAGGGTAGAGGGTTTAAGGGTTGAGGCAGGTTGAGGGTTTAAGGTTGAGGGTTGAGGGTTGAGGGTTGAGGGTTGAGGGTTGAGGGTATATGGTTGAAGGATTAGGGTTGAGGTTCCATTAATGTAGAGGGTAGAGGGTATAGGGTTCAGGGTTCAGGGTTTAATGGGTTGAGGGTTGAGGGATTAAGGGTTAAGGGTTGGGAATTGAGGGTTGAGAGTTTAATGTATACTAGGGTAGAGGGTTTAAGGGTTGAGGCAGGTTGAGGGTAGAGGGTTGAGGGTATATGGTTGAGGGATTAGGGTTGAGGGATTAGGGGTGTTAGAACAAAAATCCTTCCCCAATATTCGACGGCCTTCAATTGCTTGCCTACATTTCACTTGCATCAAAAGATCCCTCAACCCTCAACCCTCAACCCTAATCCATTAACCCTCAACCTTAAACCTTAAACCCTCAACCCCTATACCCTCTACCCTATACATTGGACCCTTAATCCTAATCCTTCAACCATATACCCTCAAACCTATACCCTAAACGCTCTACCCTCAACCCTTAACCATCAAAACTAAACCCTTAAACCTTCTACCCTCTACTCTCAACCCTAATCCCTCAACCCTAGTATATCCTCAACCCTATACCCTCAACCCAATACCCTAAACCATCAACCCTATACAATCTTCAACCCTAATCAATTGCCTATTAGCAAGTGCATCCACCAAGATGTTAGCTTCCCTATAGCAATTGATCATAATTTCAAAGGAACAAAAATTATGAAGAAGAGACAATAAATGTCCCAACAAATAATTCAAGTGCTAGTTTTCAGAAGCCTTCCTTGATAGGGAATTAACCACTGTTGACGAATCACCTGGATGAGCATATGAAAATTTTTATTCTTCAAAGCCATGTCTATTGTAAAATATACTTATATTGTGGCACTAAACTAACAATGTCAAAATTTCTAGGTGGGTAGGTCACTCCTATTGGATGTGTCTTTTCACTGCCCAAGTGTCTTAATCCTTCCAAGCTACATCATACTAACAATGTCCCTTAAGAGAGAGAAGACCAAAAAAAATCTAAAGTGATAATTTTGAATTTCTAGCCTCACATAGGCTCCCTTATCATTGTACATGTGTATACAAGCATCATTCAAACACTAAAATAATCAAAGGATTTTACTAGCTAGCTATAAGATGGATATACATTGAAATAAAAAATAGTTAAATTGAGAGAAAAAGAGAGATGAATCCTTAAATGTATAAGTGGTATTGACACCATCAATAATAAAAATAATATATAAGTGCGATCAATATCAAAGAATCATATATATTTTTATCACTATCAACAATAAAAATGATATTAAGTTTGTAGTTAGTGTTGAAACCATTTTAAAAATTTATTGTCACTCCTAACAAGTAATATTAAGCCTTATTATTCAAACCACTCAAATAATTTAAACCATTTAAGCCTTGAATACATGCAATATATATATAGATCTAAATAAGGCCATGAAAGTATACATAATGTCTTGGAAATGTCATATAGTATTATAAGGTCTACAATGTCATATATGCATTTGATGAATGTCTAAATAAATTCATATAGGAATACAATTGTACACATTGGTAAAATATAAATACATACATATAAATCCATATAGGTATATACAATGATATACATTAGAATAAAAATCTACATCTACATTTCATGAAGGCATACAATAAATGTGAAAATATATGTAATTATGGAGTGTCATTAAATGATCAATGATTCTTTCTTTGTTAAGAATATGGAGAATCAATATCATAATTGGTAGCTCTCCTTTTCCAATTAGTAGACTTCCTAGGCTCAATAATATTTTTAGCTTCACCTATTAATGCAATTAAACCATATATACAATAGTATAGAAATCTTGAATAAAATGAAATAAGTAAATAATCACTTGCCATAAACTAATGATCCTCTGTTCATTTGCCTAGATGGGCTAGGTTCACAAAGTGGAGTTGCATCCTCTTATGGAAAGAATGAAGAAACAAATCAAACTAAAAATAAATATCATTTATTTACACTAAGTGGTGTTAGATAAAATAAAAATTACATAATGTTATTTATATTACTAGCTCATACCAATGTGAGAGACTTAGGAGATAAAATTTCCATAACAATTCCCATATCCTAGAAGAGTATGTGTTGATGTCATTAACTAAAAATAGGAACAACATTATTTGACCAAAATATTCATAACATTATTTACATACATAATGATTAAAATTAATAAAACTTATCCTTTAATGAAATTTGATAACTAAGTACCACTAATGTTTCATAATAGTAAAGGTCTTGTTGGAGCCAAAAATTCACCTTGGTTATTTTGCATACTTCTGTTTTCACCCATCTCCCCACACTCACCATATGTCCCATCTCCATTTCATAATGGTTGACACTAATATAAACCACCAAATAAGGCCCTTGGTCATAACACTAAAGTGAGTTCCCTATTTGAAGTGTTCTCATAGTAGCACATGGCATGTCGCCAAGACAATGCTATATCGAAGAGAGTCTCACCATAGTCCTTTGATGTGAGCAGAAAGGGTTGCTATGAAATGTAGACGAGACTCCTGAATGTCTAAGAGACATATTCAAATGTCTTCTTACTAGCCTAAAGAACGATATGTCTAAGAGACTTGGACATGTCAAGGAGAAAATCTAACATGTCTCACCAACAAATTATATGGAGCATTCAACATTCAATAAATATAAAAACATCTCTTAGACATCAAGAGATTATCATAAAATAAATGATAGGTCACTGGTAATTTAACAACACGGACAAATGGCAGTGGCGAAAAGACATCAACATATCGAGGAGAGAAGTAAGAGAGTCTCTTTGACATTCAAGCAGCAAAATATCGATGAGACATAGAGACATCGAACAAACATTGGACAAGGTCTCATTGAAATCCTAACAAGGATATGTCGAGGCGACATAGGAGTATCGAATAGATAGTATCAAAAGTCTCCCCGACATCCTAGCACAAGTGTAAACACATGTTATCGATGAGACTAAGAGACATCGAAGAGAGGTGACCGTGGGTCTCCTCGACATGACAAAGTCACATAGAGATCATCAACAAGTAATACAGTTGAAGGAACAGATAAGGATATGTTGAAGATACATAGGCTTGTCAGCGAGAGATATCCACAAGTCTCATCAACAAAAGGGGGACCATAAGGGAAGAAACTAAAATGTAAATATCAAAGAGACCCTGCAACATCGAAGAGAGAAATCTAAATGTCTCTTAGACGCTTCTCAAAAGATGGTCAAGGATATATCGAAGAGAGATATAGACATTGTGATTAAAGTCTCTTCAACAAAATATGAAATAATTATCATCAAATTGATTTGAATGATCAAGTCATCAAAGAGACAACTGCTATTAATGCGCAAGTTGATAGGAATGGTGGCATGAGCGCCATTTATGAACCAAAGTTGGCTCGAGCGTGTTGAATTTCGATAAATATAGCCTCTAAGGAATCGAAATTCATTGCGAATTGCGGCTAAGTATCCAGAGGATGAAGTTGGACGAAGGCGAGCAACTCAGAATTTTTGGCATTCATTCAAGTAAGTACATCTTGGCTTAGCTGAATGTAATTTTTCGAAGATAGCTTGAAGTACAACACAGTTAGGGATAAAATGGATAAAACCCCAGAGAAAATAAGAGCAAAGAGGAAAAAAACAAAAAGTAGGCCACTTAATCAAGACTTAATAGACCAATGTCCTAGGTCTGGGCCAAAAGCAAGGAGAAAAACTCAATTAAACCCATCATGTGAGACCCTAGAGGACAAGCACAAGAATTTGGGAGATGTGTGGACTCCACATAGGGGTTATGACTTGTTCATCTATCACTATAGGAAGAAGTACAAATATAGCCCAATTTCAAACCCATGGAATTTGAATCTAGGAAAAATTGTGATGCCAAATGTTTTTGAACATAGAACTAATTAAAACACTAGAAAAGAATTATAATCCCAAAACGAGGGAAATTCACTTTACACGATGGGTCATAGTTTATGGTTATAACACAGGATTATATTTGTATGGTTTTCCAATTGGACACCTCCCTAAAGATGAAATTGTGGATGAGAGACTTGTTGGAAGAGTATCATTGTATGGATATAAGCTATAAGAGGTGGAAGTTACCTCTACATAGGCCCAAAGGTCCAGGGAATCAACCTAGGATATTTTCTAGTGATGAAAGGCCCCCATTCTCTATAGATTTGTTTGAAGAATACCATCAATACACATACTATTCAGCTGGCCAAGTACTGGGAGTTGATGCCCCTACTAACATGGCTATAGCTCCCATGGTTTTGGCTGCAGACATTCAAAGCCAGGATGTCAGGCCTTATGACTATGTAGAGTATCTATCTGAGGCCATTAATAGTGCTCTTAATGCTATTAAGAACAACAATGAAGCTATCTACTTCAAACACTATTCACTTCTTATGCATATGATACTGTATGAAGGAGAAGTGATGGGAAGATGGGGAGAAGAATTAAGAATAAAATATCTGGATAGTGATAGTAATTCTAGACCAGTGCAAGTGTGGACATCAGTTTGGGATAGTAGATGTGGGAGATCCCACTACTTGTACTTTGAAGAACATTTTGTCAAACCCTTATACAAATTACTTGGCCACAAATGTGACTATAATCTATCCCCAAAAGTACAAAGGTTCCTCCGACCAAAGGAGAAGGGTCATGATGGAAAAATAAATCACAATTGGGGAGATTGGTATGCGTTTGCAGATTGTATTGTCATTAGAGTATATAGATTTGAGGCAACACCATATTTACTGCCTAAGACTATGCCAGATAGGGTTGCATACCTAGAGATAATAAGACAATTGTCTTACTCGGCCTTCATGCATTTGAAAAGCTATGGAAGGAAAAATTTCATGCCTTCCACTCTTTGTTTTGGTGACTTCACTATTATTGCTTATACAGGGTATGACTTGGTTGGTAGCAAGCTGGATTATTATGGTTTTCTGATAGGAAACAAGAGAAAAAAATTTGACCCTGAGCATTTGATCTATGATGCCAAAATTTCTCAAAAACTAAAAGGATATGAGCATGAGTTCCATATTGATGATGTCATCAGGAACTGTGAGGAAAGTCAAGTGATAATGAGGATAAATGCATACTGTGAATAAATATTCAACGAGCTCCCTTCAGGTGTATTTTACTCTAAGTATCGTCCTGCACATCGCAGGAAATCCACTTGGCCTTTTGTCAAGGTCTGCTTCCCCCTCCATGTGTCTGCTTTGTGCACCCTGAGGGTTTCCCTTCCTTTGCATCTCAGGAATCCCCGCTATACTTCCACGTGTCATAGTTGCGGTCATTTTTTATTGTTCCTTTTTGCTTCCTCATCGAGCTCTGCTCTAGTGCCACGAAGCTCTCATTCCCAAAGAAATTTTGTGGGCCCCACAATTGTTGTCTGTGATGCACTCTTGCTATGTGTCTACTCTTTGTAAATATTTCAGTGAGAGGATGAAATAACAACCGCGGGCAGCGAAATGCTACCATGCATCTTTTTTGTGCTCAACAGATGATCGTTTCCTCCACTTTTGAATAGAGCTCTGCCCACTCAACATGTGTAGTCTTGGCACAAGTCTTCAATGGTGAGGGATAAAGGTTCACATGGGTAGCGAAATGCTACTACGTGCCTATTTGGCGGATCTTGTATTTAGACGATGAATCAGGCGAACCAAATGTTGTGGTTGGCCACCGCATGTCATAATCATTTGCACGGGATGGTGACACCTGTCTGTTTTAACCTTGTCGGGACCACTGCCATCATTTGCAGGAGATGCACCTGAGCCTGGAATGACCAGATGCTTGGTTCCAAATCTTTTCTATTGCAACGGTTTGGGGAATATTCTTTTTTTTGCATTATTGTCGGGGATCGTGAAATCTTCTATGTTACTGCTCTCCGAAGCGATGGGAGTTTTTTGCTATATATACTTCTCTCTGTTGTGAGAGAAGGGTCCAAAATTTTGAAGGAATACTGGTTTTAGGAAAAGACGCCAGGCCTTTATTACTGTTATATTTTATTGCAAAATACGTTCATACTATGCCAATTGTTCGGCCTTTCTGTTCTTTCATGCTATTTGATTAAACTGTAAACTATGTTGCTATTGTCTGGACATTCCATTTGAGAACTATATATATTGAATGCAAGTTTGCTGATCTGGATCATTTCTAATGACTCTTCTTGGCAGTAGGAATGTATGCAATGTTATTTTATGTCAATGAATGGATTGTTTGTGCTTTAATTTTTAGTTTCTGCTTTTCTGGAACACTACAATTACCAATCGGGCCCTTAGATCTATGATTTATCATGTCTATCATTAAGTCTTGGCGCATTGCCTTAGGTTAGACTTTATTTTATTATATCTATTTCCTTTTCCCTTTTCAAAACCCCATTATAGAAGAAGTTGGCTTCTCTAAAAACCTAGAGGTCACTCAGTTTAGTGCAAAAGGTCCCCCATAAACTGAGTTTCCCATAAGACACTGTTACCTTGTCAAATCTTGACATCAACAATTTGTTCTTTTTTTTGGCACGCCTAGTGGGACCGAGCTTAAATGAATTTGTGCTTTAGAAGGGTGTATGAGTCATCAACCTGTAACTAGATCCCAAACCGCAAGCAACCCCAGTTTACTAGAACCTGCAGTAGGAACAATGCAAGCCATAAATCAGTTGGTAACCGTTCCACTCCCACCACCCGTTTCTCTAACCATGTTGCCAGTCGCTGTAGACATGCAAAACTAACATTCTGCATTTGATCAGGATCATTTATCAACTGAACTAGGTGTTGCATTAGGCCCATTCATCACTTTAATTCATTCATTAAATAATCTCATTTATCAAATAAACATTATCATTCAACCTTCATCTCGCATCATCCATTTAAATTAAATAAATGAGGACTTCATTTAAATCAAATCCTAAATCATATTCCATCATTTTCTAATTCAAATAAATCAAATATCAAAATCCTAAAGGTCAAATCACCTAATCAGCATAATCATGATCTATTTAATCTAACCCTGATTAAATACTCACCCACTTGCATTCTCTAGATTTGGCCACTTGCACATGAAATTGCATTTAATTGATTTATCAAAATTACTTATTTTCAACTTGGCATAAAGGAAGAATATTCTCCAAGTTTGAATTTCCCCCAAGTGGACATGTACACTCAACAGAGCATTTATGAGGCCTTACATGTCTCTTACATGTCCCCTTCCAAAGTCAAACTCAGCATTCATTGCCAATTTGAATTCAAATTTTCCCTCTCATGGGCACTCTTCCCAAATCTTGCACAACCATTGGCCTATCATCACTTGACAAGTGGCCTTATCTTATTGGCAGAATCTTTAGTCCCACATTGGTCCCTCTTCAACACTTAGCATTTTGAAAATCTATAAAATCGAGGCTTCATCTCTTATCAAACCCTTCACTCATCCACAATTTTATGCAAGGTTACTCTCTTCATTTGAGATTTGATCTTGTTCATCATCACTCCACCATCTCCATTTGCATTTTATCATTTTAGCTTTGATCAAGGGTTGGGAAAGGGTCACTAGCACATGTGACACCAATCCAACATGGAATAGGTGATTATCATGCTTTTGAAATGTCTTTTTGATGTTGTTTTGTTACTTGTGGCATTTCTTTAAGCATAGGTATTTTATTTCATGGAGGTATTTGCAGATTTGTGTGTTATACTAACCCTTCTAATGAGTTTTTGAGGTGAGTCTTACATTGCAGATTTTGGGTACTTCAGTCGCCAACAAAAATTACATGGCATGGGACACCAGAAGTCCCCTAGTAGGCCCAGTAGCACCCACTATCTGGGGTGTCATCTTGGTTTCAACTATGAAAGCTATACCCAAGTTTACCGGAGATGGCTCAAGAACACCTGCAGAACATCTGCAAGATGTGGTAGACGTGTGTCTAGTGCACGAGATCACGACGCATAATGTAGCTTTAAGGCTTCTTGCTGCGTCTTTTAAAGGCAAAGTGTTGGATTGGTACCGAGCACTACCACCTAGCACTATTCACACTTGGGACAAGCTCAGAAATCCATTCTATGAGAGGCTCTCAAATGACGAAGATCGCTCTTTGTTGTATTATCAACTATCGGTCATAAAATGAGCTCCCTAGGAGGCTATGATTCAATGCCCAATTCCACATGAATTGGCAGAGGATCCCTGTTACTATACGTTCGACTCTTGAGTTGCTGTTCATATTTTATCTGAAGTCCATCAATCCCGACATTTCTATGATGATCAAGTCTTTGGGAGGAGCTACTCTACCAGATGCTTATGGTGTCGCCGTCAAAGCTGAGAATCATTTGATAGATTGCGGAAAGTTGCCTCCTCGGCCTCTCATGCTGATATTTCTTGAAATATCGATACTCGCACAAGAAGTTGTGTCAACTAGCGCACCTGCAACTCCCCAGTCAATGTACACATATGCGGCAGCACCACAAAATGTCCCCTCTACATCCGGTTCTTCCAAAGATGAAATGAGCAATCTTAAAGAAATGTTGCAGACTATGGAAAATGACATAACCACCCTCAAGCAAAACCAATCAAAGCCTCTGAAGCCTGCCTATCAGAACTATCAAGGTAGACGACCCTCATATCAGCATAATCAGTACCAAGGCAGTTCTCGCACTAATCCACCAACTCTGACGATCAACCAAATGGTGTCGGTGCCTACTCTGCTGATGAGCACTTCACCAAGCTCGAGTAGGGAATTAACTGCGGAGCAGAATAACCTCATTGATGACATCAATCCATGGTACTTCCCTTGCAGTGATGCGCATATGCCCCGAAACTATCTGTGTGGCAACTTACAACAAAAGGTGGCGGAGCAACGCAGCCAAGGCGCAATGCCAGACCACAGAGGTTATGTATATTCCTCGCCACAAATGGAGAGTGTGGTTCTTACCGCACAAATACAAGGGATGTCTCTAGAGCAAGAATCTGATATCACTCCTGATCATGCGCTCTTCTCATGGATGGAGGAAGAAGAAACAGTGTTTGCTAATGATACGTCCATATCCAAAACACCGCAAGTGCAATCTGAATATAACACTCGCTCAAAGAGGAGATTTATCGGTGAGTTAGTTGTTTCGCATCTAGCCAACCCGCAACTTAAAGGTGCATCTGATCAGATACCTAGCACTTCCACTGCGCCATTGCAATCTCAGCCGTGGAAGGAAATTATCATAACAAGAGAAAAGGAGAAGAAACCTCCAAGTTTTCCACCTTTTAATGTTGTAGAAAAATTGAAGAAATCATCCACTAATGTGTCTCTATGAGACATTCTAGCTATCCTAGAGCAAAAAATGCTATCACAGAAGGCGCTTCAAGTAGAGGTCAACGCAACGTCAACAAAGCAGTTAGCCAATGCAGAGGTTGTTAATCAACTATCCCCAACTAAAGTCCTTACGAACAACACAAAAGAATCCCTTGTCGGAGTTAGAGATAAGTTGAAGCCCCAACCCTTCTTAACTCTCATTATAGGGAAGAAGTTATTACATAATGCTATGATTGATTATGGCGCTAGCACCACTTTTATGCATAAACAAATAGCTGAAGCTTTAGGACTCGGCTATAAACCTATGAAAAGGGGAGTAATGCAGCTTGATGGGAACAAAGTTGAAACCATAGGTGTCATCAAGGCACTTCCTTTAACTCTATTTTCTTGCCCTAGTATCATAGTGCAACAAGACACTGTGATCATAGATGTTCCTCCCATGTTTAGCCTTTGTCTATCCTGAGAATTTACTTCAAAGGTGGGCGGATACCTGTCCATGGATTGGTCACATATGATTCTCAGAACCAAGCATGACGCAAAAATGAAGATAGAATCAGAGGCTTTACATTCTAAATATGTAGTGGATGAAGCCTTGATCAATTTTGAAGTTGCGCATACCTCTATCATCAAGCAAAAAATGTATTGCGTTGAATTACTAGAGGAAGAAAAGATGACTGGAGACTGGGATGATCAACAAGATGCTCTGTTGAGTGAACACATGGACAGTGACCCTTTCAACAATTATCATGCTACAGGATTGAGCACTTATGTAATTTATGATGAAGACCAAGTGCTCTCGAAGGTTGCCAAAGAGTTCGAAGGTGGCCAAGCACCTAAGCTATGGACGTTGTACTTTGATGGAGCAAGATGTAAAGTAGGCGCTGGAGCAGGGATATGTTTAATATCCCCACAAAATGAAAAAATACTAAAGTCTTTCCACTTCTAGTTCACTTGTTTGAACAATGAAGCCGAATATGAAGGATTAGTTCAAGGTTTGAGCCTTGCAGAGTGAATGGGAATTAAGCAATTAATGGTGTTCAGAGATTCCAAACTAGTAGTCAACCAAGTTCAGAGGATTTCCGCAGCAAAGAATGTCTACATGAGATCCTATCGGCACCGAGTCTGGGACCTGGTTGAGATTTTTGCAGCTTTCAACATCTAGACTGTTCCCCAATGAAAAAATGGCAACGCAGACCGAATGGTCATGATTGGTGCTCAGTTTGATCCTACCTCTGACCTTATACATAATGAAAACTCTGTACGAGTAATAGTCCGACCGACAATTCCTGACAATGATCAAAGTTGGCAGGTTTTTGAAAGTGATGAACATATTTCCTCGTTCATCCAGCAGTAGGGGGAATTTTCCAATCAACTTCAACCAAAGATCGCTGAGGCTTATGAAGGGAAAATCATGCAACTCAAATCCAACAAGCTTCCGAAAGGATTAGTTACTCTCGATTTTTTTTTTATTGTGATGATGCAAGAAATGATAGAAAAAAGTTCATGGTAGACAAAGTGATTACGTAGACCTTTGGGTCTCAAATGGCAGAAACCTTCGAGTCGGGAAAGATGTCCTGCACCATGATAAAGAAAGGCTCATCAATTTTTGTGAGAAATATGGAGTAGTGGCCTGGTCCTATAATGATCTAAGGGGATACGATCCTGACATCATCCGACACACAATCGAGCTGACAGAAGGTGCAAAACCAGTCCAACAAAAGCAGAGGCCAGTAAACCCCAAAATTGAAGCTCTAATGGCACAAGAGCTAACCAAGATAATTAAGTCACGAATTGTCTTCTCAATCAAGCATAGTACTTGGGTATCCAATCTAGTCCTGGTTTGAAAGAAGAATGGAGATATCCGCTTGTGTGTGGATTTCCAAGACCTAAACAAGGAATCCTTGAAGGATCATTATCCGCTGCCTTCTATGGAGTCAATCCTACAAATGATAGCAGGATCATAAATGTTTTCTCTGTTGGATGGCTTCTCTAGTTACAATCAGATTTGAGTCAAAAAGGAGGATCAACACAAGACTATGTTCACTACAAAGTGGGGAACATTTGCATATGCTAAAATGCCTTTTGGTTTATCCAACGCAGGGGCAACATTCTAGCGGGCGGTGGACATCACTTTCAGCGAGCTAATCAATAAGTTTATTCTAATCTATTTAGATGATCTTACTGTGTTTTGTAAATCTAAGGATGATCATTTCAACCACTTAGAAATAGTTTTTCAAAAAATGCCAGGATTTCAGAGTTTCCTTGAATCCAAAAAAATGCGTATTCGGAGTGCCGCAAGGCAAGATGTTAGGACACGTGGTATCCAAAGAAGGAGTTTCAATTGACCCCGAGTGGGTGAAAGCTATCAAGGAACTTCCCCTTCCAGTAAACAAGAAAGGTGTTCAGTCCTTCCTGGGCAAGGTAAATTTTGTTAGAAAGTTTATTTCTGACTTTGCGGGAATAATTAAGCTGATCACTCTGATGCTTAAAAAGGATCAAGCATTCAAGTGGACAACTGAAGCTTAGGTAGCCTTTGAAAAAGTCAAGGATGCTATTTTTGTAGCTCCAGTACTGGTTAATCCAGATTTATCTAAGGATTTTATAATGTATGCATTTAGTAGCAAGTCCAGTATTGCTATTGTCTTAACTCAAAAGGATAATGAAGGAAAAGGAGAACATCCAGTGGCATTCTACTCTCGAACCCTGAAGGAATATGAGATGAATTATAATTTCATCAAAAGACAAGCCTTTGCAATAGTGAAGGGACTTAAAAATTTTCACCATCTAATTTCTTGCAACAAAGTGTTTGTTTATGTCGCGCATTCTAGTGTGCGCGAATATATCATGGAGGGAGAAATCATAGAAAAAAGAGCTAATTGGATCACCAAGATCCTTGAATATGACATTAAGGTCAAACCCACTAAAACTGTCTGAGGAAGAGGACTGTGCGAATACATGGCGCAGGACGAAGAGATACCCGCCAAGAAGGGCAACCAGAGCTTGTTTTGATAAATGAGCCAGAATCTGAGGGTTGTTGGCTAACAAATAGGATGAAGTTTATGCAAACAAGAAATTATCCGCTAGGTCTTTCCTCCCAGAAGAGGAGATACTATTGGCTTTAGAATTGCGGATATGCACTAGTGGAAGGGGTCCTTTTCAAAAGGAATTTCAATGGTCTCCTCCTGCGATGTGTTACCGCAGAACAAGAAAGGAGAATCCTTGACACATTCCACAACTTCGCTATAGGCGAACACTTCTCTGCTAAGACCACTTCCATCAAAATCATGTGCGTAGGTTACTATTGCCCACACTTTTCAACGACTCCCACTCTTTGGTAAAATCTTGCAAAAAATGCCAGTTCTTTACAGACAGAAGGAAGAATTTTGCAATGCCTCTCAAACCTATAGTGGCAGATGAACTGTTTGCACAATGGGGCCTGGATTTTATTGGGATGACCAATCCCACTTCTAGAGCCAGGCACAAGTGGATTCTAACCACTACAAATTACTTCACAAGATGGACAAAGGTTGTTCTGCTTAAAAATGCAACATAGGCAAAGATAGTGGATTTCCTCGAAGAGTTGGTGACAAGGTTAGGTCCTCCGAAGACTATCATTTCTGATAATGCCTGAGCCTTCCTAGGAACAAAGATATGTCACTTTGTATTAACAAATGGCATATTCCTTAAGACATCATCAAATTATTACCCGCAGGGAAACAACCTAGTGGAGTCAACGAACAAGAACCTAGTCTGACTCCTTAAAAGAATTGGTTTGGAACACCAGAGATAATGGCATAAAAACCTCCAAGCGACACTTTTAGAAAACCACATAACTCATAAGCAAGTCCTTAAGACTTTTCCTTATGAGTTGGTATACAGGAAAGAGGCACTGTTGCCTATATCTATGGAGATTCCAGCGCTTCAACTATTGAACTCCCTCAAAATAGAACAAAATGACGCCATGGAGGTTCGGCTTTCCGAACTGTTAGAAGTATAAGAAAAAGGGAGAATTCCCTAATAGCCATGACAAACTGCCAACAAGTGGTTAAGCGATGGTTTGATAAGAAGGCTTCTGACCAAAGCCTAAAGTGTAGAGACTTAGTACTGAAATATGATAAAAGGGCTGCTAAGCCAGGTCAACATGGAAAATTTGATAGCCTATGGGAGGTCCCCTTTAAAATAATTTGGTGCAAAGAGCATAACGCTTTCGAGTTAGAAAGTATGGAACAAGAACCCTTGGGAATTCTGGTCAATGAGATTCATCTTAATTTGTTTCATTAAGTGCCGAATTTTATTTTTGTACATATGTGAATAATACTTTTATTTTCTTTCCCTTTGTGTTGGCCGATCTTTTTTGAAATTGGTTCGTGTTTTTACGGAAACAACTCATCATTGTAGAGAGTAGAGCAGTGGAATTACTTTACAGATTTAAAAAATAATACACCCATGTGCAAAGGAAATGAACACATATGCTAATAAAAGAGCCCATACAATAGATATGCAGAATGGAAGAGAGAGCCGTGGATTTTTACAAAGATATATGTCGATTTATATATATTCTTTCATTTTTACATTGCAAAAATGGCTGAGAGAGCCATAATTCAAAAAGTATATGATTACATGAGCTATTATTTCATATATGCTATATTTATAGCCTTTTTCGAGCTTATATACAAAAAATGTAAAGTAGGTGGTGTATTCAACAACAAAAAACAAAGAAGCTAGGGGGCATTTTATTCAGGAGCAGGGAGGCATTTTATCCAAGAGCACGAGAGGCAACAATTAACACATCTATGGTAGCGTCTACCACTTCTTCTACGACAACGCCTACTGCGTCTTCATCGACAGGTTCTTTAACAGCAAAAGCAGAATCATTTGGCACAACCTCCATTGGCGGAGGGAACACCAAGTTCCTAAAGTCAGCGTACCAATCTACGTCGTAGAATGGTATTACATTGTAGCTATGAAACAAAAAGTGCAAGGCTTGGGTAACCCTCTGCCGATGCTCATTGCATGTCTAGAGACGAAACTTGCTAAGAAACGACAAACATATAATGACCGCTTCTTCCTCAATGTAGCGACGAAGGTCACTGGCTGTTGGCAGGCCTACCCCATATGCAGCATGAGCGACAATCTCACCTAGGCCATTTAGGTACTTTTTTGGAGAAATTTCCTTGACTAGCTTCAAAATTAGAGGCCTGGGGATACCAATGTCTAACATCGATGCAACAAAGTGCGAGCAGATATCAATGTTCACATAGTATTTGTCCTCATACTCTATACAATCCCTACCCAAAACCAATTTTATGGCTACCAAAACTAAGGAGTGTTTATTCTTGGTCATTCTCTTCAATCGCCTAGTGGAAATCTCTCCCAGAAAAGCTGTCTATGAATTGCAAGAAGCTAACCTAATGGGAGTATCCATGGTATTGACACAATGCTTCTACCTTCTTAACTAACACTGAAACTTTCCTACTACCTAGCCTATGTGAAAACTCACTCACTGAAGCTAAAGACTGCGCCAATGACCTATTGATTCTGCTCAAATGCTAAGTGTGATTTCTTCACTACTTAGCGACCTATTTATAAAAAAAATGAGAAAAATCATGCTAATCCATTTTGAGAAAACATGATGATAACCAAGTGCCAACTTGAAAGGCGTG
>VDFB02351937.1:0-7500 GCA_007258455.2 Sequoia sempervirens
GCCGTCCACTCACCAGAAAATTATATATGTATTTTTTTTTACAAATTTTTAATTCAATAAAAATTTAAGATTAATTTAAATTTCATTTTTTTTTTTTTCAAATTAAAACACAAAAATTCGAAACATGAAATTGCAATCTAATTTAATTTAAATTTCGTTTCTTCTATATACGATTCCCAATAAAATATCTATACTTAAATCATTATTTTACTTTGTAATTTTTTTTTTTTTACATAGTATTTTAAATTTGAAATATATATATTATGTATTTATATATACAATTTTAAAATTCAGAAAGTTATATATATATATATATTTTCAGAGATTCAAAAAGATAGATTTATATAAATAAATTGTTTTCTTTCAGAACAGATTTGAATATACAAATATAATCAATAAGTAAAAGGGATTTTCTTTTCTCAAAATAATTATTTTTCACCACTATGTTTCATAAAGCTTTTTAAAAGATTTTTCAATAATCACAAAATAGATCTGACAAGTAAATTCGATCTTCAATCAAGGATGGTTTTAGTTTTATTTTCAACAATAAATTTTCACTACTAACCTATATTGAAAAGTTTCAAACAGGTTCAATGACAGTTTTCTACAGAAGATTTAATATAGTTTCAAAAGAAATCATTCAAGAATATAACACAACCAAACCAAAACCCTCTTTCAAACGAAATATTGATTTAAGAAATTACATGCATGATTTTCTTTACAGAATAAAAGAATAAATAATAAATTCTATGGAACCTGGAGTCCTTCGTCTGAAGAAGTATCCCTTCTGAAAGCTCCTTTCGAATTCCTCCTGCAGCTCCTCCTCGAATCTATCTATCTTCAAAACAATTATTTTCTCCCCCAGTTTTCAACAAACAAAATTCTTTTCTTTTATTTTTATCTTTCTTTTCCCAGATCCCCAAAACAACAGAGTAGAAGTTCTCTGTGTGAATAATCTTCTCATAAAATAATAAATCAAAAATAAAACTCCATAAAGCTCTTCTGCTTTCTTTTCTCAAAAAGCCTCCTTCCTATTGGTCCTTTTCCAGCTTTTAAAAGCACAAATTTATCTACAGTTTGTAATTAAAATAATTTATTTAAACAAGATATTATCTATGCAAGATTTGCTAATTTAATATTAATAAAAAGATATTATTTAATTATCTTCAACAATATTTATTTAATTTAACTATTATCAACAATAATAATTTAGAATAATTATTTATTCTTTTAATAAATTAAATCACTTTTTAATTTATAATATATTTAAATTTAACATTCAACTAACACAAAATTAAATCAAAACAATTAGACAACTTTAATCAATTATCTTATAACATAAGGTTAATTAAATAAACATGACTCATAAATCAAATGTATACTTCAATAATCAAACAACACAATTAACGAGAACCAAAACTTCAGTCCCTTAACCACGACCACATGAATGATGGACTTGGGGCCAGGGGGCCTTCTAAATTTCTCCTTTTTCAACATTTTTACCCGTTAGGCTAGGGTTTATTGCTTTCGCCTTTGTCACCCTTAAGCCCGAGTGGAGTCGAGAACTTATTCCTGCAATCCTGCATCCAAGCAAACGTCAAGTAGCACATGTATATATATACATATAATCAACATCCTACCGTGAGAAGGAATTGCAGTGTAGCAGGGCACTCGTGAACGAGTGGTGCTACACTGTCCTCTCACCTAATCTACTCTAACAATTACAATATCAATAGCAAACTAACATTTCTAATTAACTACTGCATCATAATTAATTACTAACCATTGCATTATAAAATAACACAAAATTCAAATCACATGATCACAGAATTATCACATTGACATATAAAACATTCGAGAGAAAGCATTACCAAATAAAATAATCCAAACCCTACATATAGAGTATCATAAATCATAATAAAATATCAATTGTAGCAATCAAATAAACTACACAACCACACACACCAAAATGATGAATCAGTCACCATCATAATTCAGTATCACACTAACATATAAAACAAACAATAGTAGTAAATAGTATCAGAAACATGGGGGTATTACATCCTCCCCCCTAGAATATGGCTTACTCCTGGAAGCCAGTAACTAAACAAGACATATAATCCTCACTAAAATGGAATGCATTATCCCATGACACCAAAGTTTCATCACTTGGGTCCCGCAGAACCCGCAAACACATGATAAGCTCTACTCGCATCACCTACTGTCAGCTCAGAAGCGACTGGTGCCTGACTAAAACCTGTAGTGTTCCCTTGAGGGCACTTCCTCGCAATATGACCTTGTTGCCCACATGAGAAGCAACCTGTACTCCACCCAAAGCCTCTGACCCCAACTGGTGCACTCGATAGTTGAAAGCTGCCCCGTGACGGTGCTGACTGTATACTTTGTGCTGGCTGCACAAAACGATCAGGTCTGTTACGTTGCCAACTCCGAAACTTCCTGTTCTGCGATCTATTTCCCTGATGAGACGGAGAGCGTTGTTGTTGCTCACCCTTAGTGGGTTCCTGATGACCTATAGAGGATCCTGCAGCCAAAACTGGACCTCCATGAGAAACAACACCTGATGCTGGTGTACTGCCCATCTGCCCTCCTATGTGTCCACCCAGTGCCATAGCTAGATTTTCTTCAACCAACCGAGCCTTCTCGACCGCTACCTCCATTGTCTTCGGCTGGAAGACTCTCACGCCACCACTAATTTGGGCATTTAAGCCTCGAACAAAATGTTGTACTAACATCCCTTCATCGTGACTGATGCCTGCATACTGCTTCAACTCATAGAAGCGTCGCTCATACTGCTCTACTGACATCGACAACTGCCTAAGGTCATGGAACTCATCAGCCCTGCGTTGCCTCCAATGATCTGAGAGGAAACGAGCCCTGAACCTGTCTAGAAACAATTCCCATGTGACCATACTGATATCAAGGTGTAACTTTTGTTCCTCAAGATGCCACCAAGTAGATGCAAAACCTCGCAAGTGCATAACTGCACACCGAGCCTTGGTATTGCTACCATAGGGGTGCATCGCGAAGCATCGCTCTAAGTCAATTAGCCATGTTTCGGCTTCCAAACCTCCTCCAGAACCATCAAAAGTAGGAGGGTGTGCTCGCATCAGATCTCTCATATGGCCTGCTATGACTGCATCCTGAACCACTTCTGTATCCCTGCGCCTCGGTGACCTCTCTCTCTCTTTCTCAACCTGTTGCACCTCATCTGGCCTAGGTCCCAAACGACCAAGAATCTCTCCAAGAATGTCCTGCAAATGTCCATCCAAACCAGGTTGTCCCTGATTTTGTCCACCACCTGACGCATTGCGTTGAGGACTTAGTCGTTCCTCATGCACTGAACCATGAATGCTTGGCGGTGACAGACTTCGGCGGTTGACTCTATGACCACCACCTTGGCCTCTTCTTTGGCCACGACCTCTACCTCGAGGCATGATCCTGCACAACGATTAAAGTTATGTAAGATCAAGAGTTACGCAAAGGTTGCATAACGGACACAACTACCCAGAGGACCTAGCGTTAGCAACCTTGGCTCTGATACCAAGCTGTCACGCCCCGCCGTGCGAACCCCAAAGGAACTAAAACAACGGAACAATTTTTTTTTTAAAAAAAATATAATAACATACTTAAGTATTATAGCATAACAATGTATTAAGAGGCACACTTGTTCCAATGGGGTACACAAAGTGACATGACTATTCTAACCCATAACATCGATAAAAAGATAAACAATAATTAAACAATTACATATATCCATTCATTCTCATTTCATCATTTAAGATATCCATTAAACAATAACTACATTCATGACATAAGTACATATGATAACACATGTGATGATAAAGATATAAAGTGTTACATATTTCGATAGCTACAACATAACATATCCAACTATTACAAATGATCGCTCCTGAATCAAAACATGGCTCGAATATACATTACATCCCAAGTGATAATAACATACAATTAACTAAAGGTACATCTCAATAACTACATAAACCAATTACAACAAGGTCATCCCAACACATGTGGGAGACAATACATCAATGATTACATTAAATACATTACAACTGAAGTATATACAACTATCTGGTACACAAGAATAACTAGATCATCAACATCTTCCAAAAGCCCTGCAATAAAGATACACCTGAAATAGAAGGGGAAACCCAACGGGGTGCGAAGCACGTTCCACCCAACCACCCCCGTGCTGAGAGTAGACAAGGAAGGGTCCCCGACCAAGCACATCTAACAATAACACAAAACTAACTCCAGACAGACAACTTAACATCAAAGACCACTAAATACTCTACAACGACAAATCCAAAAGAACAACAACAAAACACTTCTGAACATAACAACAAGTCACACTCACAACATCAACGAAACTCAAGACATAATATCAAATACTACTTCCAACAATGACCAAAGACAAACCAATAAATCACTTCCAGAGGACTTCAGTAACACAAACAGAATGTTAGAGTAGAGTGTCATCGCATGGTTTCACATGGATTCTCCAGACAACCTATTACAAGGTGCCGCCTCCATCTCTACATGGATTCTCCAGACAACCAAGTTAAGGTGCCGCTTCCATCTATGGTTCTCCTGACAGCCTATCTCAAGGCGCCGCTCCATAGGGTTACTCATGCGGAGTCATTAGCCTTTTAGAACATAGAGGTGGCAATGATGCTGCTGTCCACTTGACAGCCTACTCCGGTCCTTTGGTAGCACTTCTTGGTGACCCGGGGAGGAGAAAGCACCACCATTATCTTTTTGGTGTTTAGTCACGCAGGTGGTTTATTGGATTTATCCAGCGGTTAATCTAACTCTCACGTGGGTTGCCACGGCCCGACCCTTTAGCGGCCAGGCCCCACTAAGAGCCACTCTCTCTAGACACTCAAGCACAAAAATACCCAACTGAACAGGATTGTACCACCAGAAATACTGAACCATACCAATAATTCATCTACGAGGCTTAACCATCTCGCCCACAATCACGTGCATAACATTCACAAAGTTGCACAATCCCAATGTACATTAACCAAAGCCAAAACATAAAATCAACCATCAAATTACAATCTCAAATACAACTCACAATATCCTTGCCTCTGGAAGTTCTAACCACTACTTAGGTTCCTATAACTGGAAGAGTTAACTCTAGGGTTTCCACATGACCTAAACCCAAATCAAAGAAAATTAAATTAAATAAAATGCATAATCTCAAGAAAACAATACATAATCAATACCCTAAAACTCATTTAAATAAACAACAATTTTCCCCAATTAAATAAATCAACTACTCGAAAAGATTCGATTCAATTCAATTTCAAAACATCTAATTTATTTAGAGTTCGCACAACTACACTATAACATTGCGATTTTCACAAAATTATCATTTAAAATCCCCTAAACACAACATAAGACTTTATATATATATATATAAATACTAAACTTATAAATCATATCATTATACAAAAATATGTTATTATTAAGAATTTATAAGATAACAATAAAAAATAATATTATATCATTTTATAAAAGTATATTATTAAAATTTTATTAAATAACAATCAAAATAATAATTTATCATATTAAATTCTTATCCACAGCCCTATATATATATATATATATATATTAAAATCAATAATTAAAATCTATTATAAAAAAGAAAATAAAAATTCACAATAATCCATATATATATATATATTAAATAATATATAATTAATATATATATATTATAATAAATATATATATTAATATATATTAATTAATATAAAAGAAATTAAATAAAAATTCACAATAATCCATATATATTAAATAATATATAATTAATATATATATATTATAATATATATATAAATGTAATAAAAACATGAAAAAAATTTAAAAGGGCTAATTTCTAGGCTGCTGCGCGGCCACGAGCGCGACATGGCAGGAGGTGAAACGTAGCCCCACTGGCTGCGCCCAGCAGCCTCGGCTGCTATGCGCAGTCAGTGTGAGGGTGGCTGCGCACAGCCACTACTGAGGTGCAAATCAGGGCGGTACGATACACGGCCGACCCTCCACCAAGCCAGGTACACGGTTTATTTATTTATTTATTTTTTTTTAATTTTTTATTTTAAATCTGAATTTTTATTATTATTATTTCATTTTAAAAGCACAATTTCGGGTTTCAAAAAATAAATAAAAATAAAATGAATATAAATATTTTATTTTATGCACAGAAACCGAGGTCCGATTTAACATACAGACAACTGTGTAAATAGAAATATTTTATTTTATTTTTGCCCATAATCTAAACATTAAAAATATATATATATATATACTTATTTTATATTAAAACTTAATTCACAGGAAAATACAGAAGAGCAAATGAAAAGAATCATGAGATCAATTAAATATATTATGTTCAGTACTTTCTATATAAAATCTTCAATATTGATGACTTTTATGCTATTCCCATAAAAATGAAAATTCTAGAGGTACATAAAAATTATAAAATACATTTAAATAAACCAGTAGTATTGTCAACTAATATGCACACTTAATCCTGTTTAAATATATATATATAGAGATACGATATAAATCTGGCATGAAGATTCAACAATAAAACGATTTTTATTTCAAATACAATAAATTTGCACAACTAAATTTATATTGAAGAAATTTTTAAAAAGAAAGATTCTACTGAAGTTTCTACAGAAGATTCGAGGGTTTCATTCGAATAATTTTCAAGCCACAGAATTTATTTCTATAAATTTTTCAATACATGCATCAACAGATATTATTCAAAGCACAATAAAATAATAAATAGCAAAGGAAGAACCTGGAGTCCTTCGTCTGAAGAAGAATCCCTTACACGCAACCTTTAATTCCTCCTGCCGGTTCGCCTGAAATCCTCCTCCTGCGGCTCTACAGTTTGAGATCTATCTGCTCTTCAATCAGATTTAACTTCTCCCCAAAATTTCCACACATATTCTTTTTCTTTTTTATTTTTATCAGAACAACTTTTCTACCGAGATCCAAAGAAAACCCTTGGTGGGGTTCCTGCCTCCCACGAGATAATCTTCTCATCAAATAATAAAATCAAAATAAAGGCTTCAAATGCAGCTTCTGCAGCTTTCTTTTTTTTTACCACCAAAGTCTACGCTTCCACCATTGATTCCTTTTCAGTGGTTTAAAAGCCTGGAATTTTTCTACCAGGGTTTGTAATTAAAAGATAAATTTTGTTTAAACAGAGATGTGGTAATGCAATGCAAGTTTGCACTTCAATTTAGTATATAATAAAAGGGATGTTATTTAATTAATATTTCGGCGATATTTATTTAATTTGAGAATTTATTACATCAACAATATTAATTTAAACTAATTATTTACTCTTTTAATAAATTATATCACTTTTTAATTTACTATATATTTAAATTTAACATTCAACTAACACAAAATTAAATCAAAACAACTAGACAACTTTAATCA
>VDFB02351937.1:12500-61951 GCA_007258455.2 Sequoia sempervirens
TTTAAATAGGATATGATAAATGTGTTTTAATGTTGTTTAAGCCACCATGGCTCATAGGATCCATCAAAGTTCATTTAATTGTTTAGAAGATTGTTTTCGTGATCATAGCCTCTCAAAATTACACCATAGTCTAATTTGAAACTTGTCCAGCGATTAGATTACTGCCAAGCTACTATGATCAACCCTCTGCCCCCAAAATTATTCAATAGTATGATACAGTGTAGAATCTGAAGTTGGGTACAAAAAGAAAGGGAGGGGAAAATCATATTAATGTTTTAGATCTAAACACTCTACAATTGATTACTGCTTCACTCTGACGTTTATTTGAAAAGGGATGGGATGAGTGAAGGGAAGAAATTTTCTACTATTCTGTTGACTTTAAGACAACCTTCAAACCATGCCAAGAAGCATACTTTGGAATAGCATGAGGAACTTACTGTGCCAAATGAGTATAGAGCAGAAGTTCACATGCTTCATGATCAAGTGCAAGCCAAACTCAGAACACCTACAGGTTTATGAATGTGTTCCAAAATTGATGTCAGTGTCAAACAAAACTGCCCGGTATCCCCCACATTGTATGAACTATACATAGACAAGTCAGATGATTAGAATAACAAGTGAATTTACTTCTATATGTGGATGATCTCATCTTGATTGCAAAAGTATCTCACAATTCAATAGAACAATTGAAAACATTACATCACCTTTGTGAAGAAATAGGAATGTAGGTAAATAGAAACAAAACTAAAGTCTTGATTTTCTCTTGGTTGGAGAAAGATAGGAGAGAAGCATCCTTTTTTAGGGCAATATGTAGAGATAGTGGCAGAATAAAAAGTTCGTGGTGTTAATTCCTACAACAAACTTAGTTGGAAATAATGCAAGTCAAATACAATACAAGGGAGATGGAAGACATTATACACAGTACAAAATAGGTGCAAAAACACAGAGTTGTGCAACTGGAAAAGCACAAGGATCATGTTTGGGCTGCTCCTCATGCTACTGGTACTTTTCAAGTGTTAGGTATGGGGCAGTGATGCATCGTGCTAATAATGGAGACAAATAGAGTGAATTAAGAAGCATTTAATCATGCATAGTTACAAAATCAAAGCTTTGATTCCATATGAGATACTATCAGTTGAGCTATGTGCCTTTCCTTTGGAGACAATGCACATAATTCGACTACTACACTATCCAAAGAAAATATAACTATTGTAAATTTCATATGCATTGCTTTCTGTTTAGGGATTTTTTAGCAACGTAATTGGATTTTTTTTATCTCTTCATACACCGTCTAGCCACCCCCTGTTTTATTTCATTCTGCATAAATGTTTACTTTTTTATGTTCCTTATCTTCTCCTTATATGCCCCCTCATTTTAATTCTACACACATTTTATCTAGCAAAAAATGCTCCAAACTCTTTGTTTCTTTGTTTTATGCTTTCTTTTCCCTATGCGCATCCCCTGTCTCTCTCCAATTTCTATACTCCCATCTGCTAGTGGTAAATCTCCTTGCCAAAGGCTGTGCGTTGGATTTCACAATGCACTTTTTATAGTATTAGAGCCTGTTGATCATGCCATCTTCCATAGCCCCCTTCAGTTTCTGAACTTAAGCTTTTATCCTTAATTAAATTGGATATTCTAATGTGTGATTCACCAGCATGGGTTTAAATTTACTTGTACTGATCCAATGCAATATGCTAAACCTTTCAACTCATAATATAAATAATTATTTGTATAATTAGGGGATCTATTGCCATCTTTTGTACATATTATAAACATTTTGTATATAATTAAAACAAGATTGTATATATTTTACACTACACAAGATTTTAATGTTTACTTGTGTACATTTTCCATGTTCTAAATTCAAATACTTCTACAACATCAACTGTGATCATCCAACCGATATATTACTGTCTCAACAACAACTACTTTCAATTATAATGCAACTTTTCCCATTTCCATAAAGCTGTATTTATTTTGTGCATATGCTAACTTTTTATCAGACTGTGGGAAAAAAAACAACAAAAAAAATTGTGAAAGATTGTAACAGTTCTTTATGTTTAATTCTACATATTTTCCTATTGGCTGAAATCTTGCTCATGTGCTATGAGGTAGTGGTTGTTATTTATCTCATTAAATATACTTGCAAGCATTAGAATAATCACTTTTTAAATATACTTGTAGGCAGTTTTTCAGTGTTTATCTTTTAAACCATGCGTATGAATGGGTAAATTATATGAAGTAATTTTGGAATTAATATTGACTGCACCAATATGCTCATCTAAAAAGAGATGATAAATAAAAACAAGAGATAGTTTACTTCCATTCTACCAAGAATCAAAATGGTAGAACAATAGATGATAGCCTATATTAGGAACTTAGAAGTTAGAAGGAAAAATAGGTAGTTTTGTTTACATGTGTGGATCAAATGATTTAGCCTTCTTATGCTATTTCTATAGTTGCCCTTGGATTTTTTATTTCAAGAGAAAATTCAATATAACTCGTTAAATGCACTTTGAAGAATTTTGGTCACACTAGAAGCTCTTCCCTTCTTGGTAACAAATTTCAAGCAAACTCAAGCCGGTGAGCTATATCTGTTTACTGATCTCGAACAATGTTGGACCTGTGACATACTACCACTTGTTAGAAGTTGTCCATAGATACTCACAAATTTCAAGTTGACATAATAATCTTGATTATTATTGACATTTTCAAAAACAACCATCCAGGTTACTGATCTAGTGAATAATCTGTTCAGATTGAAAAATGTCCAAAACACCTACATACAGATAAAATCATACATATAAAATAGGTAGTTCACCAAGAAATGATGTGGTAGACATGTATACAAAATGTGGAATAATAGACAAAGCATGTGAACTATTGGACAAAATTCCTCAAAGAGATAAAGGATAAAGGAGCTTTGTTAGATGTAATAGGAAATATACATATACATTTTTTTAACCTTGTACTTTAGTTATTGTGAAACATAGAGAGATAATATTAAAATAAATTTTCAAAGAGAGAAATTATAATGTAAATTGTAATCATCATGTCCTATTCTCCATATTAAATATTTAGATATCAAAATTAGAGTTTCACATATACTTTCAAGACATGTATGTACACATGCAACCAACTTTACATTCAACACTCTTATTTTGAAAATCATGTGTGCTCATTCATACATAACAAGGGGCTGCATATAGTCAGGGATTTATCATGAAAGCTTAGACGAATCCTTGGCCCATTTAAGAATTTGCATAGAGAACACAATATGGTAGCTTGTTGGAAATAACAGAACTAGGTTAGACATAAAAAAGAACTAAGAAATTGCAGGTAAAGATCCCAAGGATTTCAAATGTCAATGTGGGCAATGATTGTAAAATTCACAACTAGATTTATATGGAAATTAAACTTTAGTAACATCATATTTAACTATTTTTCTTTCATATGAATATAAATTTTGACTTATGGATAATATTAGATATGTTCAAAATAAAGTAAAGGCTTCTAGAAGCCCTAGTTGGTCATTCATATTAGACATGTTCTCATGAATGGATTTGAATTGATACATAGTTGTTTCTTTTATGCATTTGATATAACTTAACTCTAGTACATCAGAAATAAAATAATTTTATACATAGATCATGATTCACCATAACAGTTTTCCATATCCCCCAGTTCAACTAATTGGAAATTGACAAACATTTCAGTTATGTTTGCAACATTCAAAATAAAATTATGGCATTCCTAAGTCTTAAAAATGCTTCTAGTACACAACTAAACTTGAGCATGATGACACTATCCTATGTGTTCTCAATAAAATTATGTGTGCTTGCAATAGTATCTTGCATGCTTCCAAACTCTGTGTTGTCAACCATGTCAAGATTACGTTCATTGTATTGGGTATGATCCTTGTCTTGTTCATTTTCCCTATCAAGATCATCAAACCAATTTCGACGCTTACATTTGTGGAAACTTAGGTGTTCTGTTGGAGATACTTGGCCTTCTCCTCACATTCATGCACTCAATCAAGTCTTTTTGTCGGTGAATAGTGTGACCAAATCCATCTTGTACAGGGCGAAATGGATGCACACTTGGATGGTCTAATCCAAGCTGCGATGAGACGTGTCTACTTTTGACCTTGTTTGATAAGTCCTTTAAAATATTCTCAATGAAAGTAAGTGTTTCCAAATAAGATGTGTGAGTCAAAATTCCTTGAAACGTGTCTGTTAGTTGCAACTTCTTTTCTATCGCTGCATCTCCATCTCTGTTGTCAATAGTCTACAAAAAAAAATAGAAATATTTTAAAAATTACTAATCAAACTAACATGAATTAGAATGAGAAAAATGTGGTTATAATGTCACCTGTGTATGTACAAAATAATTCTCCAAGAGATGGCATTTTTCATTACCTCTAATCCCATCAAATTCATCAATTTCCTACATTGACATTGCAACACATTTAAAACACATTTTTTTGCAAAGAATGATAACCAATAGAATAAAAGAATTATTTTTTTCAACTACCAAATGATTAGACACTGGCAGTGCATCCATCTTCTATATAATCAACTGTATTAGCAATATTATCAAGGTCTTCATGCAAGTTGTTAGATAGATGTCATTTCTCCCTCATCAAGTTCAATTTGATCACATGCTTGCACATGTATCCTTGTATTGAGAAGTTGCAAGAGCACATACATAGATCAGGTGAGGATCTATACACCTCATATTGAAAACAAGGATTGCTTTCACTTGTCACCCATGCTATGCGATCATCAGTGTCATTGAATGTAACATGGTCATCTGGAATTTGCAAGGCTCGAACCCAAGATGTGTTTTCAATCTTCTCAATATCAAAGTTCCTATAGAAACCATGTTTCTTGCTAACTTGCACCCATCAATAATATACATAAACATGTGTTGTTAGTTGATGTACCAACCAATCAACACGATGATTTGCAGCACACTCGACTGTTTTCAAGAATCATCTTTTTAGGTGTGAGTGGTAGGACTCTATGGCACCATTTGTCTCTTGCCCTGCATGCTTTAGTGTATGGCAACATCTAGCCCACATACTCATTCTGTCAGACCACCGTCCCTTAAAATATTCAATGAATGACGGTTGTGTATATTTAAAGTCTTCAATAAATTTGTGAACCTCATTCCTTGTAGAATCCTCATCTATTGAATGATGCATAATATATCCAAGTCTATCAAACATCTCTCATCTGTCTACATTATCTTTGACCTTTGCGATCAAGTTCTTCAACCACGCACGTCTAACATGCCAAGAGCATAGATATACATCACACTGAAACACTTCTCTGCATCATGAATAATTTTACTCAATATTTAATATTCTTACATGTGATGTATTAAAATATTTACAAAAAGGTACAAAGTTTTAATGAAAAATAAAACACCTGATAGCTTTGATCTCAGCAGCTGCATCATCCACCATGAATGCATTTAGTCTCCAATCAATATTCTTCAAGTGAACCGTTGGAGAAGAATGTGCATCCAATATGCAATATCATATGCACAAGACCTGGACATAATGACCCATGCCACAGGCACCCCCATATGCTTCGAATCGAATGCAAGAATTGTATACAATTGAAACTATCATATGACATAAGGTAAAATATATCAATACTATTTTTTATTTGATTGTAAACATTTTCAATTCAAAACTACTAAAGAATACACAACGTACCTTCATTGCATTAGTACCAAATGTAGAATCCATGGCCAATATGTTGTTGTGGCCATATTGAAGCATCCAGTCAAGTTGCTTTGGTAATTGAATTCCCAAACAAAAAGGGATTTTCCCATCTCCATCAATAGCAATGGCACTATACTCTTGATATGCAAACCACTTTTCAGGGTTTTCCAAAACCCATCGTTGCACCGAAAGAGCATCATTACTATCAAACATGTAGTTTGATGTCTTAATTTTGCGATCAATATTTGCAATGTCATCCATGGTAAGAAAATCATCCCTAGAAGATTGACCCTCAAACATGGTCATCTTCTCATGCACCATTTGCTTATGTTTTTTATGCACTGCATCTGCAGGCATTCCAAGCAAAAATAATGACTCCACCCATTGATGTAATTGTTTGCTAATATATGGTGCAAAGAAGGACCTTGTTCCCAAAAAATCATTTATTTGACCGTGACAAGGTATGCCTTCATTGTCCACATGTTCAACTTGGTGGTACCATATCAAAACATGGTTTGGCCTACGAACCATGATTCATATGCTAAAATGACATGTACAACCACGTTGTGTATGTTTACAACTAGGTCTACTACCTTTCCCTAATTTGGGAACTAAGGAAGGATCAAAAGGTGTTGCATCTTTTTCCCTATAGTCATCTGGTCCATACGCACACCAATACCTATAGAAATCATAAATAATCTTCAAACTATTAATAAATACGGTTGAAAAATTATTAGAGACAATCTTGCACTGCACAATAGTAAGTATAAACATTTGTAGTTAGCATATGATTCTTACATGTATTTCAAATGACTATTAATCCTAGGTTTTGTATTAGGAGTGGGTTCCCTTTTGTGACTCCTGTAAAATTGAGTTGGGTAGGAGTCCCTTGAACTCTCTCCCTCAATAAAGTCATTTAATCTATCATCCTCAATCCAAGCTGAATGCAACTGTGAGCCTTTAAGGATATATGTCTACCATGACAGGTCTTTGTAGGAGAACTTCCCCCTAGGGGGGTGTTGAACGTCTTCATCCATGATGCGAGACCAATCAACGTCCATCTCTAAGTAGACAAACAAAAATGTTAGAATCTAACTAAAAATATCCACATATGATATAACACACTTGGTAGAAATTCTAGACATGTTTGATAACCATTCAAAACATGCAAAGGTTAAATTATTTCAATTATGCCGATTGTAAAAATTAGAGGTAAAGATCCTAAGGATATCGAATGTTGATGTTGGCAATGATTATAAAAGTGAAATCAATAATGAATATTAAAATTTAATATGACATGATTTGGTTAATTTCAATATAAAAAACGCACAATAGGATTTGTATGGATATTAAATTTTAGTAACATGTCATAAAATGAATTTTCTTTCATTCAAATATAAATTTTGACTTACGGATAATAGTAGACATGTTCAAAATAATCTAAAGGCTTCTAGAAAGCCCTAGTTGGCCATTCATATTAGATATTTTCATGTGTTTATGATTTTGGAAGGTCTTTCAAGTCCATGTGATCTTCACAAAGTACATGTATGATTTTCTAAGAGCCTTCCATATGTGTCAGAGCTTGTCTCCACTACTTGCATTTTAATTTCATGGTTATGGGTTAGAGATGAAATGATTCTTGTCATGAATGTGTTTATGAGTGTTAAAAATAGTTTTTAACAATTTCCTTTCTTTGTGCTTGGAAAGAAAGTTCTCAAATGTCTTAATGGGTTTAAATTTGTCAAGGAAAGTTCTCATGAATGGGTTTTCATTGCTTCTTATTTAGTTATGTGCATTTGTATGTTTAATCCTAAACCCTCAAGTTTAATCTCATATAATTGTGGCAAAGGTGATTGAAATTAGAGAATTTGAGTGTCGAGATTGTAATCATGGTAATTTTATGCTATGTTACTATCGTTTACACATTCGAAAAATATCTAGGAACTCACCATGAGACTAACCCCTAAAAACTCTCACAAAACCATTAAATAGTTTGGGAAATAGCTTGGAAGCTATTCTAGAGTACCTACAACCTTAACAAGCCCTCCTTGAAGCATTGAAACTCTTTATTATATTTCAAAATAACATTTGGTTCTAATAATTTAAATCTAAAGGATGACAAGAAGGTAGTTTATAATGAAGGTTTGAACAAAGACAATTGGATGTATGATGTACCTTGAATGCACCATTAGTAACCCTCACCTAACTATCATGACAAAGCTATAGTTGTCTAGTAGGAGTTGTAACCCTTAATAAAGCCATATATGAGGAAATTAATTGATGCCTAACACCTACAAAAAAGTTCAACACATGTGATGTATGATACCAAACTCCCTCTATAGTTGTTGCATTTAAGATAAAAATATATTTTTACTATGTGTAATTGGTGTTGGAATATGGAAATGTTTTTAAAACATCTTTTTTTGTCTTGATATTTTAAGAAATCAAGAAAGAATAAGTTGTAGATGCATACCTCTTCAACCATTGGCAAAGACATAATTACAAGGGATTAATTTTTTTCAAATTCCTAAAAAACTTATATCATTTTAAAATCATGATTTATTTTTTGATTTTATTGAGTGTGAAATTACAAACTAGCCTTTTTTTCGATGATAAGGCCCTCATATCAGTAATGAAGGATTCCAAGACATAATAATATTCATGATTGTTATGTACCTTAGAGCATAGACTTGTAGCTCATTTTATCATTGATTGCTATAAAACCATCCTAAATAATATTACAAGAAAGGGAGGAAGTTGGGTTGTTAGCCGATACCATCATACTACTATGGATAGTCCTTTCCTTCTAAGAAAGTCCCTGAGTCACATGGTATCATTGAAATATTACAATTACATATAAATGAAGACATATAAATGAGGACAATTACATGAGTGATGACAATCATGGTATTAGAAAGACAATGAAGGGACTCCATTTAATGAGTCTTAATGCCTTAGCCTTATACAAACTACACAATACAATATCCCAAGTATATTATATAACCATAATCATAATAGACACAACTACTCATATGGTCATAACAATCATCACTATCCTTAATCTTAGAAATAATATTATAGTATGTTATGTTATATGTGTCTTCTCGAGTCAAAAGCATCATGGTAACCAATAATATTCAAGAAGTATACAAATTATTATGGAACTACTATAATGTCTTACCTTATTAAGGGGAGATTTGTATTATCAGTATCAACGATAATCATGGCACTTGGGACCTTGCTACCCTCAAACTCTAACATTGACCTCTAGACATATTGATAATCATCATTACCTCAATGAATACCATAAATAAGAGAGGTATTATCATGATGAATTCCATGCACCTAGTCATACATAGGACAATCATCTCCATTAATAATCCCATACCATTGAAGCATTGTCATCAAGGTCTCAATATTTTATTCATAAAGACTACCATAAAGATGGGAGAATCTATTTAAATACAAAATCTTGTCAAACATATAAAGTAAATTGTCACCAAGGAAGGAGATAGTCATTGCAACATAACACTTTGGCATAGTTATTACTTCACTTCATTGTGGCAAGAACATGTGCACATGCAAGTTTTGAGTAACCACTTTCAACTAAATCCCACAATCTTGAGAAATGATATCTTCATTTTAGTACTCGAAAAATCATAATTTTCACATTTGCAAAAAAAATATATAGGGCTGAGATAAATTTAAATCACTACAAGTAGAAGACATATCTTGGAAACAAAGAAGAAAATAAAATAATTAATTTATCTTTCATAAAGCCTATCCTTTTTGACCTTCAAACAAGATGATACTCTAAAATAAAGTATTCTACTCTCTTCACAATTTCTACTATTCAATTGTAAAACTCTATTTTTAGTATTGGTATATTTCTTTCCTCTCTACTAGGCAAGGCACACCCTTCTTATTAAATAGATCAAACAACCCACTTTGGTGCCACATGTTAATTTCTAGAGATAAAATAAATAGTAATATTAATAGTTAAACCAAAAATAGAAATAACAAAGAGAAATATAATAGATCAAACAACCCATTTTTTCAGCTTTCTTATAACCCTAAAAGACTCGTGGTACTCCATGGCTTCTCTTGTGATTTCAAGTGGTGTCTTGTCCTCACTATTCCATGACTTTTTCTACATTTCCTTGCCTACATTGCACATATAAACTACCCTCACCAATAGAGACAAATTGGGTGTCACATTTATGTTTTGAATGGAGTAGATAGTTCTTGGTAGCTAGGAGACTTTGATCATGACTGTTGGATGGGTGGGAGAAGGACTGTTTACATAATTTCTTTAGTATTTTTAAATATATTAAATTTTGCTTTGGTTTAAATACATACTTGCAAAATTGATCTTTACACTTGTGGAATTGATTGTGTATAAAATTAAACTTAGATTGATGGAGACCAATTAATAAGGAATTTTTGAATGTATTAAATTTGTCTCACCTCATTGTACCTAGATGTTTGAAGTGAGATTGTGTCTATAGACACCATTTAGGAGCTTGTTACACAAGGATTTATTCTCTTAATCAATCCCCTAGGTGGACTAATTCAGAGGATTTGAATAATGATTTAAGGCAATAAGAAAGTATGTAGTATGCCTAGAATGATGATGTAGGCTAATGAATGCTCTCATGATTATCCTAGATAATCAAAATGAATTATTATTAGTCCTTGAATACATCTTTATAGTGTGCAATTTGAAATTGTCCTTTAGTTTACATATAATGACTAGTAAGGGAGGGAAACATTGGCCCACATTCAAAAAAATGAACTAAAAGAAAAGTACACTCAAATACACAACCATCACACACATTTCAAAGGGACGAGAGGGTTGAGAAAATCAATGTTTTTGGATAGAATGTTCTAACAAACTTATTTTTATGTAAAAGAGTTTGAAAAGCCCTATAAATTTATGATACAATATAGAGATTTTTTGAAATTTTAAGATTCCCTTTCAAGATTTCACTTTTAGATATCCGTTACATAATTTTTTTATATTTATTTTACTAAGATTTCTTTAATAATTATTGAATCTATATAAATTATTCTTCCATTTATTTAAATTCAAATATTGACCAATTTATTGGTGTTCCAAAGGCTCTTCCATTTAAGGTTGGATATGAAGCCATTCTTTGTAATGTATATATGAAAACCCTACCAAAGTCAATAATTTTTTCTGCCTGGGTGCAAAAAGTGGACAAGGACCCGAAGCTGTAGCCATCTTCACCATGTACCCATTGAAATTGACATGCCCAATGATGAAATCATAGGAAACATCCATCACCTACACACAAAATCTCAAGAAGCCCACAACATTCTACTTGAGTCCATACCTTTTCAACAATATCATAGATAAAAAAAAGATTCAATTCTCAGGTGGTGGAATCTAGTCCTCCTCACTACAAAACATATTGATTCACTGATAAATGCAAGAACAACACACAACATATTGCCAACGAAACTGACCAAAATATACTTCTAAATAATTTAGAAATTTTAAAGCAAATGGCACCTAAAGCTGGTATAAGGCCAAATTCTAATGGTTATGATTGTGGTTGAGAATAGAATGAAATCTTTTCCTCGGGAAGGCTACCAAATTGTTGCTGCTTTAGTCATACTTTTTCTGTTCTCTAATTTCTCTGTTGTTGTTAAAGCAGAGATGGACAACATGAAGCTGAAAAATTGGCTTTTTGAAGACCCTTACAAAGACATAAAAATCAACATACAAGAGAAAAAATAGACTGAACTTGAAGATATGGCGATCAATTCTAGCGGTGAAGAGAAGCCTCAACCACTGATATCCTATAATCTTTCTAGCATTTTCCCTGCGTATTTTATCTATGGAAGTATTGAAATAGGGTATGGACAATGGACATCTATCAAAGCTTGCAGGTTAGAGGAAATTTGTGAGATGCAGTTGCAACTGCCATGGAAAAAATGTCTGCTGAGGTTAAACGATCATGGAATGCTATAGATACCATCATTTGAGAAATTAAAAGAAAAACTGCAAACAATTTTAAAACTGCAAATTAAAAGAAAAAAAAAGAAAAAAATTTTAAAACTGCAAAAGATTGGTGAAAAGGATCATACACCTTTTGACAACAATTGGTGCTCAATCAATATGGGTCCAACAATCTTCACCGTGCGAACAAAGCTTCTGCAACAGATAAAATAGCGACCAAAATTTCAATAGATAAAATAGCGCCCAAAATTTTGACGCGGGAAACGGGGGTGGTTGGAGCAACAATAAATCCTTCACGGCGGTTGGATGCAAATGGGGCCAAACGGAGCAACAATACATTCTTAAGGTGGACGGCAACGGGGAAGGCCTTTGGGAAAAAGTGCACGGGATATTGGAATGACCGGTTGGGAGGGGGCCCCACGGTGCATCCACACTAAGCGGTCAAAGCTTAGTGTGTGACGTTTAAGCCGGGCGGGATTACATAGCCAAAATTTCACATTCAAATTGGCCCTACTCACATGAAGTTCCATGCTCCTCTACATAAGATCTGAACATAGGAACCTAGTTGAAATATTGAATCAAAGTGATATGCAACACTTTCTTCAAATAACTTACCCCAACAATAGCCTTTTGTCTGTGATCCACTAGTGCCATGCCCTTCAAATCCAAAATAAAAGGGTAATATTTAATCACCTCTCCCAGGACACGAAGTAACTCCATATCTCTTGGATGGGGGGCACCCACCCTCGGGGAATTGGCACTGTCAGACTCATTATGTGATGACATTGTCAAACTCATCCTAGATCGGATCACTCCATATCTAAGAATGATGATGTGGAAAAAGCTACATGGCCACATGTCACCACCTCATATTCAAGCAAGCCACATTTTCCAGCCTGTTTTGAGAGATTGTTTACACCCAAGAAAAACTTGTATCGGATGTGTTAGATCCCCTTTCTAATAGACACAAAAAGTCAAGATGAGGTCTTGTCCGAGTGCAGTGAATTAATCCCTGCAATGTGTGACTTAATTGAAACCACCGATGCTTTTTTTCCACAACTTTGTGTGGAAATCAAGAAATAATAGTCTGTACCATGCCTTTGCAAATAATTAAATAATTTTTAATTATTTAATTAAATCTTAAGTTATCCTCTCATCCCCATAATTAAATATTTTATAATTATTTATGTAAAATCACTCATCCCTCTTATCCAACATAATTAAATAGTTTTAATTATTTAAATAGCCAATTATTCCTCCAAAATTAAATAAATTATTTAATATATTTAGTTTAACTTTGCACATTCCTCTAAAAATAATAAAATCATTATTTTATTTATTTCCTAAAAATAACATTCTATTTTTATTCCTCCATCTCTAAATTTAGCAAGTTGAGTGAAAAGAAACCTCAATTTCCTCTTACTCACTCCCACTCCATCCTATCATGTAGTCAATCCTTTGACTCATGCAGACACAACTCCTCATCATAGCCCCTAATCCCGCCACATGTCAGGGGAACGCTCTTCATAATCTCTCAACAATTCTCATCCATCGATCTCATCTCACATCATATACCATTGATATAATATATTTCAAAGCTATAAACCAATCGTTTATCCATTCAACCCCTTCACGATTTTTGCATCTAAACTATACTTAATTTTACATTATTTTTTCTAACAAGGTTATGCTAAGGTATTTGAGTAATCCACATGCTATTTAATTTGGCATAATTACATGTTGTAATGGAGTAAGGCTATCCATTTTGGTGGAGGTAAAGTAGTTAGTTTACATTATTTTCTTTCATGTTTGATTGTGTACATGCTTCATTAAAATTAGGTATTTTGATATTTTGAATAGGTATTTGATATTGCTATCATTTCCATCTATTAAATTCATTGGTCTGATTTCCCCTATTCACATTTTGACATGCCCAATGGGGCCCACATACCTAATTTTAACATTACATTAATTTTTTGAAGTTTTTAGGTTATAGGTGTAGTACAATGCAATTGATCCAAGAAATTTGCACTTCTAACTATAGAATAGTGCATTTAATGATAGAGTGGTGCTTTTGATGATACTTTAGTGCTTTTGATAGTTACAAGTGTGCATCTGATCTTTTTCTTTTCTCTATTTGCAAGTTCATTTTTTGCAAAGTGGTGCTATCATGCTCAATACTTTTATGCTAGGACAAAACACAACTAATTTTTTTTTATTCTTTAGATTCATACATATACATATATATAAATAATGAAACCACAATTTTTAGAAAGGCTTGGTGATATCTCACACACTCACTATGCAACCCAAGATGTCTTGTAAGAGAACACACCAATTGAAAACACACTTCTAAATAGAATCTCTAAGTTTTACTTACCACTACCACATGTATGAAAAGAAAACAAAAGATTTGTATGTGTCTCTAAACTTGTAACTTCATCTATGGGAGGTAATTCATTTGAAAACTATTCATAAGGTTTCCAACATGTGACATCAACACTAACATGATAAATATGTTTTGATTATATGGGAAAAATAGGTTTTGAAGGGACCCGAAACCCTTTACAACAAAAGGTACAAAATATTGCTCAAGAGATACTAAGTAAAACATCAACAACAACCCAAAACCCAAAACACCAAAAGATACTAAATGTTGCTTGAACCTGGATATAACACTAAACTATTAGCAACAACCAACAACAACAAAAAAAAAGGGAAATAAATTGAGACCTAGTAGTAGAAAAACAAACAAAAAATAGACAACATGACACTACATACTGCTTAAGGTGTTGGCCACTTCAAGCTCCTACCTCTTGTAGTGTCCCTCCAGTTTCAACATACTGTTTAGTTTGATTTTGCTTGATAGACGTTTTAGATTGCTTTGATATTATGTTGTTTCATTTCTGAGGCGATTCTGGATACTATGTAGTTTTGATTTTTGCAGATGATACATTGACATCCTGGTTATTTGGTTATGTTGGTTCGATGATATTGTGATAGATTCATTCATGATATGGCTTATTATTTATGACTATTGCTTATGTTTATCATGTTGTTATGATTGATCTTGCTCGTTTGTGTCAGTGAAGAAGACAGTGTGGCATTACTCATTCGTGAGTATCCTGCCACGCTGCAATTCTTATTCACAGTGTTTTTTCTAACATGAGTTTATAAATATACATGTTTTAACTTTGATGTTTTCCTACAGACATAGGTACCGGATAATAGCTCTACCTGCTTGTCAGGTCTGAGTGTACCCTAATTCATTATAAATATGTTGTCGGAGGTATTGACAGGTCCTTTTTAAACCATCATTCGTTTTGAACGAGTATCTCTGTGTTACCCTGTGTAGCCCAGTTTGTCTTGTCGTGTTCAAATATATATTGTTTTGTGTTTGCGAATATAATATTTAATTTTTTTAAATTTTTATTAATGTTTTAACCAACGTTAATGATTTAATTTATTAAGTTAAATTAAATAAGTTATTTCTTTGTAATGTTTTAATTAAAATAATATTATTGTTGTTTTTATTGTGCAAATTAAACAAAAAATTGTTAGATTCAACAATCAAATGTTATGGAATAATTACTCTTTGAGCTGAATGATACAAGTGTTGATTTGGTCATAAATCCTATAATAAAATTTAGATCTCTTCTTTTACTGTCTTTCCTATGCCATCACCTTGTACCATTATTGATGATGTTATATATATATATGTTGATGGTCTTCATAGAATTTGGTGATACTATATCCTATCTTCTTGTCTTAACCCTCTGAATATTGTAGAAGAAATTCATAGCATGCATAGGGTATTACTGGTAGAATAATAAACTAGATACCGGTCTGTTAATAATTGTAATTCTCTTTTATTGAATTGTTGAAGATAAAGTCTTCCACTCGTATTTTCTTTATTTTCAACTATAGAATCACAACTTACAATTTTAATATATAAATTTTGTCCTCTAAATCTGGGCCCAACCATCTTAAACTAAATCTGTTGGCTTTGTAATTGACTATTGTCTCAATGACTAGAATTTGGCCAAAGCTTATATTTTCTAAATATGTATTGCATCTACCTTTTCACCGGTGCGGTTGTAGATAAGATCTATTTCTTGTTTAGTGCCTGTAATAGTGGAAACAAATATGTATGAGAAGAAGTCTTCTTCAAGTTATAAAATTTCTAACTGAAAGATAATTAAAAGGGGGGATCTGGAGTTAATGTGATGTGGAACTGGTCGACCATATTAGGGAAAAACTTATTGCATTTGAAAAGTATGGGAATTGGTTATCTTAGGTTCTGAAAATTTCTGTAGAAAGTCGGCAGGCTTTGGGAAATTTGGGGGCTTTTTACAGAGATCGTGGGTTTTGGAATACAAAAAAAGCTGCTTCTAGATTTCAACTTCAATAATATTTCTAGCTCAGTGAACGAATTAGTCAGGGATACATGCGTAATTTACATAGGAGATTTCTGAAAAGAGGAGGACAACAATATTTCAGGAGTTTTGGTGGTTAATTGAGAATTTTGAAAGAGCAGTCAGAGAATTCGGTACAGGACAGCTAACAATTTACCAGGTATTTTTCTGTTTGATTTTTCTGTGAATTGGTGCTTTCTATAGTGGAAATCAAGATCGATCATTCCTAATCCTTCCTCAATTATTCGCATGCCTAGTTGAATTGGATGATGGCTAGCAATCTATGTGAAAATGTTTAGAAATTCTGAGATTTGTCTTTTCCTTGATAACTGTAGTGTTCTTCTGGGTATCTATGGTGTTTGATAAAATTACTACTAAATAGAATGGATGTATAAATATAAATAGGCGCTGCTCAAGTTTAGAATTTGCATGCCATAGTTAATGTGATGTGGAACTGGTCGACCATATTAGGGAAAAACTTATTGCATTTGAAAAGTATGGGAATTGGTTATCTTAGGTTCTGAAAATTTCTGTAGAAAGTCGGCAGGCTTTGGGAAATTTGGGGGCTTTTTACAGAGATCGTGGGTTTTGGAATACAAAAAAAGCTGCTTCTAGATTTCAACTTCAATAATATTTCTAGCTCAGTGAACGAATTAGTCAGGGATACATGCGTAATTTACATAGGAGATTTCTGAAAAGAGGAGGACAGCAATATTTCAGGAGTTTTGGTGGTTAATTGAGAATTTTGAAAGAGCAGTCAGAGAATTCGGTACAGGACAGCTAACTATTTACCAGGTATTTTTCTGTTTGATTTTTCTGTGAATTGGTGCTTTCTATAGTGGAAATCAAGATCGATCATTCCTAATCCTTCCTCAATTATTCGCATGCCTAGTTGAATTGGATGATGGCTAGCAATCTATGTGAAAATGTTTAGAAATTCTGAGATTTGTCTTTTCCTTGATAACTGTAGTGTTCTTCTGGGTATCTATGGTGTTTGATAAAATTACTACTAAATAGAATGGATGTATAAATATAAATAGGCGCTGCTCCAGTTTAGAATTTGCATGCCATACTTTTTAAGTGTTTGGTTCAGATTATTGGATCTTGATGTCAAATTTCTTGATAGGTGATTGAAATTTTTGGTCTTTTACCATAGATCTTCCTCTTTGTGAATGTGAGCAGCCATCTGCTTAAGTTGTTCTCTGTATAACCTTTGGTCAAAGATTTAATGATCATTATTTTCAAGCGCATAGTCTCCATACTTTGTCCATCATGTCAATTTTTTTTATATTCGATGGAAGGTTCTATGTTTTATTCCAAATCGTTGTTAATAACTAATCTTTTGTTATCACGAGTCTTTTCATGGATCTGGTAACCAGTGTTAGATTTTGACGATTATTAGTTTAGAATGTTTACAATTGTCTGATATCGCATGTAATCAGCAAGTATAAACATATTCATGTCCTTAAAATTTATATAGATTAAAGACAAAGAAAAGAGGACGTTTTATAACTAGTTAGGATTTTGAATATAATAGCAGTAAAAGCTCGGTCAATTCCCTTAGAGTGGCGTTGAACATATCTGGTATTTGATTTACTTTCTTCTTGAATTCTCCGTACCTGTAATCCTTTCTATTACACGCTTAGAGAAGACACGCTTAATTTGCATTTACTTTACATCTTGCATGCAACTAATGTGCTAGTATATATGTATTCCCTGTATCAAGCTGAGGAAACCATAGACCTTTTCTTTTGTTGATATTTCCTCATATTGTATCTTTTTACCAAATTAAACAATTCTTGCTTAAGCATTTGTGCAACTACAGCTAGGGATTAGAGAAAGAGCTATTTGTAGGATATGTCCCTGTTCGAGACTAAATCGCTCCTTGTCTGATATATTTTAACTTGAGACTCTTAGAGTAATAACTGCTTGCGTTCAATTTGAAATTTCTACGCCTGTTTTTATTAGATATCCCTGTGTTGCAAAGTACAGCGCCACTTCTAATCCTCTCTGTCCATAATCTAAACTTCAGATTTATTTACTGCTGTGAGAGTCCCTGATTTTTGCATGTATATAATTACTCTAGACTTGGTCACGGACAATTGGAGTAATATTATTCATCAGGCATCTGATGTAATCTGCATTCTTAGTGCCTAGAGTTATGAGTTCAGTGTAACTACCATGTGAGGCGTTGAAAACTGTCCATAAGTTACGTAGGATTGATAGAGAGAGGAATCTTTCTTTTTATGGTGTAGACCATTTATTAAGGCGTGAATTCTGCCAATATTTAGATGTAAGTTTCCTGCATGTGTCCACCTGAGATTTTCTGCTTTGTGCGTGCATTTTAAGTTTATACAATAATGACTTACATAACTACGCTGGAATAATCTGTGTTATATTATTGATGCATGACATGAATTACGCCTAACTACAGTTAAGAGAAACTAATACTACTGTCTTTAGGGCGATTTCCTTTGCATGTGATAACAGTAGCAGTTCTTTTATTAGAGAATCATCAACATAACAGTCAGTTCATAAACTTTTACAAAACTCAAATTTCAGAGTGAAGTGCGAGTCTTTGAACAAGAATAGATGAATTAAGTAAGACCTTTAAGTATATGTTTTAAATGTAACTTCATTCTAATGAAAGTTGTATAATACAAAGTGAAACACCATTCTTAGATAATTATATGTATAAAACGATGTAGAGATTAATTGTTTTCAGTTCAAGTGTAGCTGTAGATTAACAACTTGATTATTATTCTAAAAGAAATTTTGATTAAGTCTGATCTCTTTAAATGAAAGTTAAAATAAGAGATAGTCTTATATGATTGTTAGATGGATTATTTAACTTATGTTTTCTTTTATTAAGTTATTGATTGAATTTGTAATTAAATAAAATTAATCTATATATACTCTTAGTTATTTACTCATATATAAATTGGTAATTAAGTATATAATATTCTTGATATCCAATTTAGTTAGTAAACAATTCTTTAAATCTGGTTAAAATGGATATGGCTTTACTCTGTAAACTAATAGATTATTATTATTATGTATTGAGTTGTATTAAGCAAGTCTTTATGTTTTGACTGTATAAATTTGTCAAGTGGAAGTCTATTGCTAAGTGATACGAAGATCTTAACTTCCAAAGGTTAGGGAAATTGATCTAGTGATTCAAGTTTTATATGTTGTACTTTGAGGTACTGTTACTGTGGTTTTATTTGGGTATAGTCTTGCGCAAAATTGGTGGTCATTATTGTGACTTTATAGAGGTTTTGGTCTATATTATGAAAGAGATGTTCACGTATGTGATTTTTTTCTTTGTGCTTGATGGCTATCCCATGTAATTGAGGTTGCGTCATGTTATAGAAAGAGTGGCTTGCGGTAGGGGCCGAAATCCGGAAGTGATTGTCTAGGTAACCTATCGTAGGTGTGTTAATTCAGTGAAAACCTAACTAATGTATTAGGGGTTGGGTAGTTGTAAACACTAATTCAGATAATGTTTGCCTCGCCTACTTTCTTAATGCTCGTTTAGGTTGAGAAAAGGTTGAGAAGGCCTGGAATGGCAAGTCGTCATCTTGTCCTCTTGAAAGATGAAACGACTCCACACTAGTCTGCATAGGGGCCAGGAATCGGTAGAGGCTACCAGGGTAACTCTTGGAGAGGGCCAGTAGTCTAGGAAGGTTCGCCAGGGTAACCTATCCTGACGTTGTGATGACACTCTTAGTCTATATCATGATGGTGTTTCCTTGTTTTCAATTTTCTATTTTGATGTGATTTATTACTTGAATTGTATCTGTTTGAATTTGTAATCGTAATGTCGTTATGTGAATTTGTAAACCACGTAAATGTGAAGTTCTGTCTTCTTTGTTTGTGGACCTGTCAATTATCTCCTAGCACGGAGGGAGTGGACCTTCGGGTTTCACGTGGTCGAGAGGAAACCATGCTCTATCTTCCTTATATTTTCTTGCAGATGATCCTATGTTTGCAGATGGTTCCATTTACCTCTTGGATCGTGACTACGGATGCGAAGCATGTTCGAGGATATGGACATCAATTGTGTGGTGATTACTTTCTACTTTGTAAAATCACCTCTTGTATAAGAGTGTACTCATTGTACCATCTTATTGTTGTATTGAGATTTGTTGAAATCTTTCATTTTGTAATATGTTCAGTTGGTTATTTGATTATATTAAGTTATGTAAATTGGAACATTCGTGACATTAGTTTTGTACTTGAATTATGATAATGTGTTGAGTTTATTTAATATGTTTATGTAACACTGTCTTGGAAACTGTATAGCAATTGTGTAATCAATTAACTTTAAAAAAAATAATTATTCAGTTAACTTTACTCTTTACACTTTGTTATAATGGTAACCAAGACAGGGCGTTACACCTCCTATGCAGCCCAATCCTGTCCAACAACTCTTTTTTCTCAGCTTCAAAGGACTTCTTCCAGTCAACCAACCCTCTAGTAGTAGGGCCTTTACCATCATTCTTCACACCTTTTTTCCCTTTTCCTTTGGCCAAATGTTCCTTCTCCATTAACTCAAAAAAATACAACTGGTCCTCTCTAAGCTCACTAATTTTGTGAAACATGACCTCCAAAGAATTCACACTATTCTTTACTAAAATATGAAAGGCATGGAGAAGTTTCTTTATATCCACATTAGTATCCAGTACCTTGGCTTCTAAACCAGCCAAATTCTTCTCACAAAGGGACTTGAAATCAGTGAATGAACCCTCAAGATCAACAATTCTATCAATCAGAATATCTGAGGTTGGACCTTTTAGAATATTCTACAAATTCTCCTTCAATCCCCTTATTTTGATGTTTACACTATTAAATTCCTAGAGAGTCCATTTTTCCAGTTTGAAAGTGCCAGTAGACCTTGCCCTCGCCATGTCAAGAAGCTCAAACATAGAGGTGGAATCATCATTAAGATAGGATAAGTCCTTTGATAGGGGATTAACCTTTAGAGGCTCTGACTTTGCATGCTTCCGCTCAACATCTTCCTCCTCCTGACTCTTTTTCTCATCCTCTAGTTCCTCATTCAAAGAATTATGAACCAGGGAATCATCAATTTCCACTACCTTCTCCTCCAGAGCCTTCTCCTTGCAAAGCATCGTGGTATCCTTAACCAATTTTTTTGAGGTGTGGTTCTTCATCTTGGAAATGCACATAGAAACCCTTCTAAGCCTATTCTTGGCCTTCGTAGTCATCGCATTCTCCTAAAGCCCCTCCTCCTTTCCACCAACCTTAGTATCATCCTAGTCAATGTCCAAATATTCATCCTTGGGTGTGGAATCCCTAGAGGCCACCTCTGTATCCTCACCACCAGATTGGGAATTGACTCATGTAGAATAAGATGCTTGGCTGCCTGTTTTCCTTTAGGGTTACCCTTCTCCCTCTTTTTCAAGGGGGTAGCCGTAGGGGATGGGGTCCCTTCCTTACCATCTTCATTCCAATCCTCCTCTTCAACTATGCTAGTATCTAAGCCAGAAGAGCCATAAACCTCACAAAGAATATTCTCCTTGCCCTTAATTGAAGAGGCAAGGATAAGGGCTTTTACATGCTCCATAATTAATAGAATAAGGCCCTCATGTAGGACTGAAACCCTCCTATTTTTTAAATCTGCATACACAAAGACCTCCATGGAAGAAAAGAGAAAGAACATAAATGAAATAACCATGCCTAAAATGATTTAAAGGATTAAAATAATGGCCAAGGATTGTAGTGAACTTTCCTTCTAGAGTCACATACCGCATTATTACTTCCATAATATTCACCCATATCTTCTTGAGACTACTGCTCATAGCCCCAAGCCTCCATCTTGATGAGTTTTTTCTGTTCGTCATCTTTGAAAAATTGAGCCATTGCCTCCTCACTACTCTTCTTATCTTTGAAGAATTTGCAGCCAACCATAGGCAACCCAGTAACAATAGCAATCAACTCCTCATTGATATCAACAACCAAGCCCTTCATCTGAAGTTTGTGGTTGTGCCAATAAGAAAAAAACTCCATCAAAGCATTCGGGTAATGTCCATACAGTCTTTCCAAGAACGACGTAAATTTCCCATGTTGGAGAGTCTTCCAATTTTTCTTCTTCTTTCTTAGGCTCGCACAAGAATGATGCTCAATTCTGCTTTTGTCGCCTCCCATATTCACAAGAACCAATAGCAGAAAACCCCAATAATTGGAGTTCGTCTAATAGTCAACAAGCCGAATGATACCCACAAAGTGTGTGAGTTGAGAGTTGGTACTAATGGTTAAATAATGCCATGGAATAAAATTTGCAAAAACAATCATTTATCAATAAGATCCTAGCTACCTCGGGAAGGAGAGAGCCTTCCTCCCATGCTCGGTACTCATGAAGCCTAACAAATTCATTGGCAAAAAAATCTGCCAATGAATTACCTTCTCGATAAATGTGAGAAACACAGGTTTCTTCACAAGATCTCAACATAATTATAGCATCCTTTATTAATTGATCAACATTCTAGCTAGGCTTATGGGGGGGGGTAATAGATGGTGTTTAAAGAGACACCTTCCACCCATAGCTTAGAGTAACCCTTGTCCACAACATACTTAATACTTATAAACACAGCCTCTGCCTTAGCAAAGTGATTTGTCTGATTTCCCAATGGGAGTGCCACCGCGCCTAAGAGCCTATTATCTTCATTCCTCAACACCCCCCACAAAATGCAGGACTAGGGTTACCCTTGGGATGCCCCATCAAAATTAACTTTAACCCACCCTGAAGGTGGTGGCTTCCACTTAGTATTCAACCTAGCATTTAGGTTGGACTTAGAAATCTCATAAGGCATAAAGGGGATATTCTAGTTAGAAATCACCAACAAGTCATACCCAACCAAGCAAGTAGATGGGGCACCACGTTGTGACTTAGACCCAAAAAGGGAAAAGTTCTCAAAGATCTCTCAGTGAATCTTGATGAAAATACTACCAATCTTGAGTTTAGAATCACGAAAAATTCTATTGTTACGATCTTTCTAGATACCCCAAGAAATATGTGGGGCCATAAGACCCCAAAGCCACTGAAGAGTGGAGGAAGTAGATGGACATTTCCACTTTTCAACAAAATTACAAAGAGAATCTAAGAAGACCTAGTCTAGATTCTAGAGGCCAAGAAACCTACTCCAGATAAGAGAGGAAAAACCACACCCAAGGAAGATATGGAAAGCACTCTCAACATCAGCTTCACAAAGAACACACCTATTCATAATTGAAAATCCCCTTTTACAGAGATTATCTTGTGTTAAGACTTTTCCTTGCATGAGTAGCTAGAAGAAAACATTCACCTTAGGGATTAACATCTTGTTCCATAACTTCCCCCAGAAAGGAAAAGAATTGGTATTTTCCAACGAATTAATGAAGGAAAATGCCACCAAAAATTTACCATTAGCACATGGGGCCCAAACTACCCTATCTGATCTAGGATAAATAGGAACATGAACATTACACAGGAAGTCCTTTAAAACCTTCAGTGACGGGTTCCAATCCTAGAAATTATTCCACTCCCCATTCTAAAAATAGTTAGCCATCCTAATACCAAAGAGTCTCTTGCATAAAGGAATAATGGGGGAGCCTAGGGATAATTGATCAAAGGTTTAGGATCACACCAAGCATCCTCCCAAAAATGAATTCTGGTACCATCACCCAACAACCACCTAACACCATTAATAATCAGGTCCCTATAAGGAATGATATTTCTTCAAAAACAAGAACCCAAAGGGATATCATTAGAAGTCAACATATTCTAGGTTCTCCCAAAGCCATACATATATTTATTTCTAGCTAGAGAGGCCCAACCGACTTCCCCATTGAGAAGCCTGTAAACATTCTTCAACAATAACACCTTATTGAAAGCTTTTAAGTTTCTGATACCTAGGCCAACCCATTTCTTAGGATTTCAAACCAAGTCTCAAGCTACAAGAGAAATTCTAGCTTTAGATTCAACGCCCAACCACAAAATCTTCTCATGATATGTTCCATTTTCTCCTCATATTTAACCGGAATTCTAAAAAGACTCATAACATATAGAGGCAGATTTTGAAGAGTGGAGGAAATGAGTTGTACCTTCATTGCCTGACTGAGAAGCGCCCCTTTCCAACCCACTAGCTTTCTACTGAACTTGTCTAATAGACCCAGCCAAAAAGACTCCAGAGTCTTGGAAATACACAAAGGTAACCCCAAGTAGGTTGATGGGAGCTCACCCCTATTATAGGAAATATTCCTAGCTAACTTCAATTGAAGAACATCGAGGGTATTAAGGAAAAAAATTAACTCTTAGGATGATTAATACATTGGCCAAACACCTTCTCATAAGCTTGAATCAGCCCCTTCACAATTTTGACCTTCTGAACAAAAGATTCACCCATCAAGATAGTGTCATCAACAAATTTTTGATGAGTAATTGGCTCACATTTGGAAGAGGGGGAAATACCCTTCAAAGAACCTATAGACAAATCCTTTTGAATATTTCTACCAAGGGCTTCCGCCATCAAGATGAATAGTAGTGGAGAAATAGGGTCTCCTTGCATGTGAACTCTAGAAAAAAGGGGAAGGAGAACCATTCACCAGAATAGAAAAAGGAGTCGAGATGAGCTATTCAACAAGTTGAAGAAAATTTTGACAAAAGCCGAAGTGATCCAAGATTTCAATCAAGAACCTCCAACTGACCCTATCATAGGCCTTAAGAAGATCCAATTTCAAGAAAAAACCGGGCTTCTTGTTACAATTAAGAGAATGAGCAAGTTCATGGACAATTATAATGGAGTCTAGAATTTGACACCCATTAACAAAGCCACTTTGATGTTTTGAAATCAAATTGGGGAGAATCCTTTGCAATCTAGTGGCTAGCACCTTTGAAGAAATCTTATAGATTGTGTTACAAAGATTGATCAAATGGTAATCACTGAAGCTATTAGCATTAACAAACTTGGGAATCAAAACAATGAAGGTTGCATTTAGTTCTCTAAGCAATCTTATGGATCCAAAGAGCTCATTGGTGGCATTAATCACATCTTTCACAACAATCTCCCAGCACAACTAAAAAAATAGAAAAGGAAAACCATCATTCCCTGGGGCCTTGTTCCCTTCAAAAGAGAAAACCGCATCCTTGATTTCCAAAGAAGAGGAGATGGAAGTAAGCTCCCTATTCAGGTTCTCCAAAACTAGATGGGGGATAACTTCCAAAGAAGCCTCCACACTATTTTGGTCCCAAACAAGATCATCAGTAAGAAAATGCTCAAAGAAATTTGTAGCAACTCTCTTAATAGCCTCCTCCTCCTCCAACAGTAAACCATCATCCATGGCGGAGGAAATCCTGTTGGACGATTTATGCTTGAGGGAAATTAGATGGAAGAAATTGGAATTTTGGTCCCCAGACTTGAGCCAAATAATGCAAGATCTCTATCTCCAAAAATCTTCCCCTTTTGCAATAATGTCATGAAGCTAGGCTAGAAGACAATCCTCCTGTAGCTGGAGCTCTTCCGAAAGACCCTTAGACTGAATCTCTTCCTGAACACTATCCAACCATTGAGTAATAGAATTCTTAGAGTAAAAATATGACCAAGTGATTCTCTATTCCATTTTTTGATATTTATCTTCACAAGAGCCAACTTCTTGGCAACTCTAAACATCACACTGCCATTAATATTTACTTTCCACAAACTCTTGATGCAATCCATAAACCTGGGATCCCTCAACCACATAGCTTCAAAATGAAAAGGAAAGCGTTTCTTACCTCCAACCCTATCAACCACAAAAGAGATAGGGAAATGGTCTGACCCACATCTCATGATCGTTGAGAGAGCACAAGTAAAATCCACAAACCATGAGGCCGATGTAAGGGCTCTGTCCAGCTTGACTTGGATATTATCAGCACCAACATGCCTACTACACTAGGAAAATTTTCCCCCTATCATCTTCACATCAATAAGAGCATTGTCATTTATGAACATTCTCAAATCCAGATGGCTATTAGGATTGGCCTAAGAGCCACCCACTTTCTCATTAGCACAAAGGAGAGTGTTGAAGTCTCCCATTACCAGCTAGGGGTTGTCTAGGAAATTAGCCCAAAGAAAGCCAAGATCATCCCAAAGATTCTTCTTGGCTCTCTTCATATTGGGAGCATAAACATTGGAGATAACCCAAGAGTAAGAGTCCCTAAGCAAAACAAACTTCTTCTCCACATGATTAAAGCCATCTGCAACCGGGAAACCTTTAATCAATCTAGAATTCCAAAAGGTAGAAAGACCACCTGAGGCTCCCTCAGAGCTAACCCCATGAAATCCACAGTCTTTGAAGAAGAAAATCTTTAAAGCTTCCAAATTTTCAACTTGCATTTTGGTTTCTTGAATCAACAAAATTTCTAACTTATGGTCCCAGATCAAATTCTTTAGGAGGTCCTGTTTGTGCACATTATTTAACCCCATGAGATTCTAGGAAATAATCTTCATTTGCACGAGGAGGGGGTGCTCTTAGAGCACATATTAAAGAGGGCTTTCTGAACCCCTTATGTAGTATCTTGCTTATAGTCTCACTCCTTGAATTTCTGCAAAGAGGATCTCCCCTGACCCCTCTATTCACTTTTCATGTAGAGTATTATGAGAGATAGTTTCCATGAGTCTAGGTTACCTTCAACAAGAATTTTCCAAAATTTCTTATAAGATAAATCAACACATGGGTGATCCCACAATACTGGTTTACAATTTTTGGCCAAACTGGACACTGAAATAATTTTTTCTAACTAAATCTTCACCTTTAGGCACCTATAGTGGCTAAACCATGAGGAATTTGAAGATGATGCAAACTAGTGATTTGTGACATTTTGTTTGTAGATTCTAAATATATTTTTTCCAATTTTTTTGGAATCATGTTGCACTTCTTTTTCCATCTCCTTCAAAAACTAGTTTTTTTCATAAAACAACATTTTTAAGGAGTGACGCTCACCGTATAATGCATAACTTTTTTTCCATGAAGGATAAAATTCTAATTCTTTCAAATTTAGATTTGTAACTTTGATATCTAGTTCTTCCAATTGTTTAGATAGTTTTTATTGAATATTTTTTCTTTAATCAAGTTTCAAAGTCAAACCAATTACAATTCAGACATAGGTAGACTGTATAATGCATAATGTTTTTTTGTATGTATCGAAATTCAATTTTTTTTTTGTTGGATCAAGGACTTCAATATCTGGTGTACTCATATTTTTCAATTTTTTTTGATAATTTGCTATTTTTCCACATGTGTAGAACATACAGATTGATTTTTGGTGAAAAACCTATGTTTAATAAAACTAAAAAAATAAATACATATTCAAATTATAGTCGTTGGATAGCTCGTTTTGAGGACTACCTAATGCTAGTTGGGTTTGTGAAGTCTCCTCCATTTTCATCCTCAACCTAAGCTTCGAAGGGAAATTTTTTTGATTGTTTTGGTGCCAGAGAGAAGAAAGGTGGGAAAAGGGGGGTTCACTCAAACTAGGGGGGTTTAACCGAACCCCCAGGGGTTCGAGAAAACCAGGGTTCATTCAAATCCCTTTTCAAAAAGGGGGTTTCATTGTGTTTTTTAGCAGGATGGTGGGAACTTGCATTGAATGGGTTCACTCGAACCTAGGTTCTAGCGAACCCTCTTTTGGTTAGTTCAAACCTATTAGTTCACTCGAACCCGAACAATGATTTTTTTGGCATGGGGTCATATTTTTCAAATTTTCCTTCCTCACTCCAATTGTAAACCACTCTTGTGGGTTCACCCACATAAGTTGACATAGATGACAAATGGTGTTTGATGAGTTTTTAATAAATTGTCTAAAGATATTTATTTATTTATGCAATCTAAATTAATGATGACCATTCATTCTTACAACCACTATTGTATAGCATTATACCTTATTTATTATATTAGCTAATTAATTTATCTATGCCCTAGATATGAATATTAAATTTCTATCAAGTTCTAATCATAAGTATTGGGGTGATATGCTTTCCCTTATACAATGCTTGCATAAGATTGCCATAAAGTTCGATTAGTATATTATTATAAGTATAATAATATTGAGATTTAGTATTTTCCATAATCTAATTACATATTAGTTAATCATTAAAATCTTAACATCATTAATTCAAGTTTTAAATCTATTGCTCAAAACTAATGAAGCCTTACCTTCCATGTCACAAAATTCTAGCATGTAGATTGTTGTTTCACAAGGCCTATATTATACCATTTACATACATATCATTGTAGTCTTAGATAATACAAATAATTAATTGAAGGAAAATATAATATAATTTATAGTAGTTAATGTAAATTGATTTTGTTTTTCTATTTACTAGGACATCATTTTACAAATGATAACAATACCCCAATTTGCATTTATTCAATTTATTTTTTATTTCTAGTTTTTAAGGGAGCTATTAATTACTATTTAAAGGTATTAACATAGTTCTCAAACAATGAAATGACTGAGAGATCCCTTAAATAAGATTTAACACTTATACATGTATAAACTTCTTTACTATCATGTATGGCTGAATTATTTATTTATATATTTATTAAGTTGTAATAGTAAGTTATTAACTCATAATCTTTGATTATGCATGATATTTCAAGATGGTAGATGTCACGTCTTAATGTGTTTGATTCCCAAATTTATGAATAATTTGTTTGTAAATATTAACTCAAAAGTTCTCTATGTTGTAATCCAATAATTTGTAATTAGATTTATAATATTTGTTTTTCAATAAATGTAGGATGTAGATTACATGTTTCATCATTTAATATTAATTCAAATTATGTTGTTTTTCTGTGTAAAATAGCTCATTTATGTTAGTATATCTCTTTAAACTATTTTTGGGTTTTGTTTCCCGTAATGTTATTTTTCCAAATCATTTTAAAATTTTAAACTTGGTTAAGCAATGAGGAAGTTATGATTTTTTTGGATGGTCTGTGTATTTTAACAATCATAAGCGATATTAATCTCTATATTATTTAATTGAGCATTGACTATTGATCTTTGAATATACGAAAATTTGCATCAGAATAATTCAAATGTTAATTGATCTATACACCCCTTTAAATTTTTTCAAAGATAATCTTCGTCACCAATTTATATATATACCATTAAACAAAGATGTAAAATCTCATATTATATTTTTGGTTATCTTATTAATCTAATAATCATAAGCATTAAAAACATTTGTGTTCATTCAAACAAACATATATATTTTGATTTATTTGAGGTGGTTTCAAGGATGAACTGAGGCAAACTATATGCATACAGATTAAATAAAAAAATAATTTTAAATCATGCATTTTCTGTTCATTTTTTTATTATTTGATTTCTTTTCTTGGAATCCAAACTGCTCTAAAACCCAAATAAAATTCCCTAAGCTATTTTCCTGCCATGTTTTGTAGAGTGGGTGTTAAGTAGGTTCCAGGGCGGTTGGAAATGCCAGCCATTCAAAGGCCCGAGCAATGATCGACCTTACTTTCTTTGAATTTATTTGTCCTTTTTATTTCCTACATGGCTATAGAGAGGGGAGGCGTGTAGAGGTTTTGGGTTTATAAGCATGTACATAGCTTTATTTGCATAAAATTTATGTGATAATGGCATTGGAGGGGGGTGGAAAGAGGTGTTGAGCAGGATCAAAGTCAAATGTTGAAATTGCCACTTCCTATAGCTGCATCCTCTGTGATTTTTTGTTGTTTTTTTATTCCATTGCTAAATCTATTTATTCATTTTATTCATGTTTTGTTTTACTTTGAAAGAAAATCAAATCTTTATCCAAGGTCAATCTAACAAGGTATTTTGCAGGTATTCTGATATGCAACTATGAGTACAGTCAACTAAACTGATTAAAATAATAATGTATATTATACGGAGATTTATGCATTCAAATATAGCTTACCCCTATTACTCATCCGGAGCAGCTCCACTTTTCCAATTTCCAACCCAAAGGAAAGACCAATCAACAACAACAATAATAATAATAATAATAATACATAGGTTTATCTACTATACATGTTTTATTCTAAATTAATGTTGTTACAATTATTTAGATTTAAACAACATTTCTCTGATACCACCGTATTTGCACACATTCCCAAAGACTCTAAATATTGTTGTACTATTATACAAGTTTATCCTAGCCTTTTATTTGCATAATGCTAGCACATAACATAAATCAAGCAAAGAACATTAAAAGAACTCCAAATGCAACCATGTTTGCTGCAATCGAAAACCCAAGAAGAAGGAAATACTCTTTTGCTACACTTTCCATTTTACTTCTTTTCTTTCTTACAGATTTATTTGCTTGAGGAAACTAGAATATTGATTTTTTAATATCATCCTCGGCTAAAGAATAACATTTATTTCACTAGTTTCCATATACACACTTTCCATAGGATATTATCTATAGTAGCAGAGATGGCTAATTTTATTGGCAACAAAGGGTAAAAATTTCAACAGTTGCTCATAAACTTGCAATTGATAGTCAATGGGGAAGAGCTCTCCACCCATCCTTAACAGGTCATAAAACCTTAGAGGCTCTCACCATTCCCTTGAGCCAAGAGAGATCACCAAGGACTCCATGAAGGTTTACATGATCATGAAAGACAAAATAAGTAAATGCAACAAGTTTCACACACATAGCTATAGACAAAAAGTCATTACTAGGTATCAACACAAGAAAGATCAACCAACGCATGGGGATAAATCCTATCATTACAAGGAGGACCTATTTTCCAAAAAAATAAAAAAATACAACCCAATAACACACAATATCTTACTCACACTCATAACATGATATTTTTCATACATAAACTTACAACAACACAAGAAGAGCATAAAGATAGAAGATGAAACTTGCCTCTTACTTGCATAGAAGCCAGGGACTTCACCTCCATCTCTCTTCTTACCTCTTCCTCCTCCAATCCACTAGAAAAAATTTCCTTAAACAAAACCTAAAACACCCCTTTAACCTCCTCTTCAAGTACCCTAACCTTAGGAACTTGAGTTGGAGACTCAAAAGTGACCTCTTTTTCCTTTTTTCTCATTTTACCCCTCATAAAAATGGCTTCCAAAACTTCCCACGAGTTTCACTTTAACATTCTATTTAAGACACTACATTTGAACCTCTTCACCATAAAATTAAAATAGTTAAACTTTTAACATCAAGATTATTTGGTTCACATATAAAGAAATAATGCTAGAGCCAATGTTTACACAAACAAAACGCATAACTTCACAATGTGAAGTGGGGGTAATTAGGGTCCTAGTAATCCTCTCGTCCTCCATTGACCATTTTAATTCTGCACACTTTTGCCATTGATAATATTCCATAATGTAAATAATCAAAATGCAATATTCATAATAAAAAAATTAACTTGATAATAATTGAAATCACATACCTTGGAGGTGCTTGGTGTGTGCTACTAGAAGGATCATAACCCACTATCAAATTCCCAAATGACCAAATTATTTCCACTAAATGTTAGTAACTTATAATTCTACTTAAAATTTATGAGCATTATAGTTATAATTGACATAGATATGATAACTTCATTATTATTCCTTGGTTAAAATATCATCATTATACTCATTATTTCCATTTAAGTCCCTTTCCACATTGAATCAAGTTACTATAACTAATTAGTCAACTATGTAATCTTGATATTCTAAAATTTATAAGTAAAACCCACCTGAGTGCATAGAAAGTGATATTAAAAATAACGATTTGTTCAAGAAATGCGCGCTAGAGTAACATGCCAAATGTTATAAGGTTACCTTTTTTATTTTTAAGATGGATGGATCACATGATCACTAATTTCACAATAATAAATAATAATGTAAGAAATACTTCCTCTCCCACCCCATCTACAAGGTAGTCAACTTAAAAATGATTTATCTATGAGATATACTGCACTTATTAAGGACACCTTCTTAAATGCTATTTAACACATCATGCACACCATAATTCATGAATGAGAGTATAAGGCTCATTATTACAACCTATGATCTTGTTGTCACTACACACGACATGACACAAGATATAAACATGTGATACTCAAAACACTTTATGATATATACCTCATGCTAAGATGTTAATGATGTATTGTACACAATGTACATCACATTGTCCACATTAAAGGTGAATATTACCAATCCCATTAGTTTAACTTGACTAGTTATCACTATTGAGGTTCACTTTTGGTGCTAAAAGAGTTGCAACCATCATATGAAAGGTGGGGCCTTACAGTTGCATTTGAAGACAACTGTACTTTGACACAAGCTTCTAATATGTATAACAACACATATGATAGGTAATGTGGCACATCTGATAAGTAAATCTATGCTTTTGAAATTTCTTACTGCTTTTGATATACACAGTGACACATTTGATTCAATTATTTTATTATTTTCTAACCTAACATTTTCTTGAGTTTTTGGAGCTAATCAATTTACGTAGCTTGGTAGTCACTAGGAGAAGACTAGTAAAAAACAAAGTGTTGACGAATTTGGTGTAGGAAATTTCAAGTTCTTTAATTTTTAAGTAGTTGCACACTTCATTTTGGCTTTAATTAATGAATATTGTATGTCATGTTTGGTGAAATTCTAATGTGCATGCTCTCTCCTCACGCCTAGTTCTATCTTGGATATCAAAAGCACTCTTTATTCACATTTTTTCAAGTACATTTAAGGAGAATTACTAAAGTATGCTCTTCCCTTGCACTTCATGTGAGCTTGGAAATCATAAACATTGGTATCTTCTTTTTAAATTTCTATAAGAAGTATGTTTTGGGATTTCATCACCCCAAGGGTGACCTCAACCACATTTATTGGCAAGGTATATAAATGGGGGAGAGCAAATGTTGTACCTCAAAGTGTGGCCAGTGTTGTTCAAGCCAAGTTGCAAGACCCTCGATCCATCAAGACTTGTTTGGTGAGGAGAAGAGGGGAGATCCCCCTCGTCTTAGGAACTATCAGATGAGCTCTCTTTTCTTAGAACCACTATGAACCTTATTTTTAGATACCTAAGATCAATGTCCATTAATCTAGTTGTGGTACAAGCTACAATATCATTACTCAATATGTATCATCCTAAGGAGAGATAGAATTTATTTTGAGGTGTCAAAACCTTCAAGGGAAAAGGAAAAGTGAGCCCTTGTGCCACTAGAACCCAAGCTATTCCCTCTTGAGAGTAGAACATGCATGTTCAATCCTATGATATTTTATCATTAGGCCAACACTAGAGAGGCATACCCTTAATGAATAGTTAGGTTGTATTTATTGGTACGTTTTCTTGTGAAAACCAATAAACTACCATTCAAAAACTACTACCTTGGAGTCAGTTTCTATCTTGTCTATTGTTTTTTATCTCTTGCCAAAAACTTATCAAAAATCAATCCAAAAACTTGTCAAAAACTTGCAAATTTTACCAACAATCACATAGAACTATTCTTTTGAGTCTAAAACCATGGTTTTGAACATTAAATTATGTTTTTGATACTTACTATTGCGCTCCTAAAACCCTAATATTTTTTCTATGCATCTCTCTGACAAAATTTTGTATTTGACTATCATGTTACACATCTAATAATCTTTTGGTGCATTTGACTATTCTGTGGTGTGTTTGATTATTTTAAGTCATATTTGACCATACATTGGTGCATCTAATTTACAAAATTCCACATTTGATAGTACTTTATCACTTTTGATCTGAGACCTATTAAACCTATTTTGACAACTTGAAAACATTTTCTTGATAGAGTGAAACATTTATACCTATTGTGTCACTTTTGCACATACTTTGATGCATTAGAAATCTTTTGTGGTGTATCTACTACCCATAGTTACACATCTAAGACTTACAATAATGCTTTTGATTGTGTAAAAAAGATCTAGAATCCTCAAAAAGTCAGTTTCTAATTTTTTTGATCAACCATACCTAATATTTGAGACCTATAGCACATTTGAACTATAATCATCATCCATTTCCCATTAGCAAACCAAAATTCACATCCATTTCACATCATTCTTTTTGGACTTAAATTAGAGTTACTATCCTAGCTTTTGAAAAAACATCTTCACCATCATCAAAATCAAACATCAAACAATCAACAACATAAATAGACATAATCTCAACTAGATAGATTCCATCTTATCACTAATTTATCTTTTTCTTGAAAAATTACCCTTTTCAATTAGATAGTTGAGTTAGCATTAATATTTATGAGAAAATTTTCTTAGAAGTCTTAACTACTTATAATTTAGTAAACTCATCATCATCATTTTTTCTTGGACTCGTCAGTCTAGTACAACTGAAAAAGAAATCATCCTTAGCATTTATCCAAACAAAGATCTAGATTTAATTTGACTTACTGGGGTTTTATCTCATATTAATCAACAACATCAAAAAACTTATCCAACATCATCACATCCTTTGTCCAAATCTACCAAACATATTTTTCATAGTCCAATTAGAAACAACATTCTTATCACATCATCCAACTTCTATTTTACATCTCAAAAGTTCTTCAAATTTGTATGCCTATTACAAGGTCGCAACACAAGAAAATATGGAGTCCAATTCAAGTGGATTGAAAACATCACCACATCCATGGGTGTTACACAATATGATTTTGGAACTCCTCATTTATTCAACCCTAGTGAGTACTAATCACCACAACATGCATCCCCAAAAACTTTCATAGAAGATATCATGAATGAACATGAGTAATTAGCATAATAGAAAATATTAGAGATACAATAAGATCTCGCAATAGCAAGAGCATTGGATGCTCTCATTTCCATGGACCCAAACACATATTTCCTTTAAATTTCATAAAATGGTGCTAAACTACATTTGGATTATAACATTGCCACACTTAGAGAATAGTCCCTTACACATGTCATGTTATCCCATATTCCATCTAATACAAGCATACCTAAATTTCAATCTATCAATATAGCTATGCCTCAAGATTCAATGCTACATTTATCAAGTCAACCATCCATACATTCTTGTGACACCAATTCAATACAATTTTCCAAACAATACGTAAATCAACTTTATCAAACTCCTATCACATCTAAGAACATCCATCCCAAACCCCTAAATTCCTTCATTCATACCTCGTAACACCAACATTCCTATTTCTTCACAACCTATCACATCTAACTATAAAAATAACCCATTTTATTCACAAATCATCACATATCATGTTCCTACAAACATTCCACATGTGTCACAAACATCAAATATAAGCATGAGCACATACAGATAGATCCATTCATTCCAAACAACCTTCTATCCCAAGACATTCACAAATTTCTTCATCTAATATACCTACAAAAATAAACATCCCAAACTCATTACAATTTCAATCTTAATCCAGTCCATTCACCATCCCCAACAACACTTTATTCTACAAAAATAAAAAAATCTCAAAACCAAAATCCTTCATTCAATTCATACAACAACAATCTATTCCCCTACAACAAGATACTCCACAACAACAATATATTCCAAAAAATAAAAATCCCTTGTTCAATTCATACAACATCCCACAACAACATAACATTCCCCAAAGTAAAAATCCTTCATTCAATTCTTAATCCATTCCATAACATCAAACTTACATTCCTTCCAACCAACCACAAAATCACCCAAAAAAAACTTGGTATCAAAAATCCAAAGTTTTCATCAAAAGATTATTTAGATGCAATTAGGAAAAACAAAGAAAATCTACACTCCTGAAGACATATGTCCTTACCCTTTTTATAGAATGATACTTATGGTTTCTCTCCATCACAACTTTGAAATTCCAATGTTTGACAAACACAAGGGAAGAGGAGATCCTTGAGAACACATAATTCTATATATCATGCATATAGGTTTCATATTATGAAACATACTTAATGCACCTCTTTCCCCGAAGTTTAGGAGCACAAGCATCAAAATGGTTCTCTCATCTACAATATGATATTAAGAAATTTTATCAACTAGCTGAAAATTTTATCAGTCACTTCTCTTACAATATTGAACATGAGATATCCATGACTGATTTATGTAACATGCAACAATGAAATAGAGACAAATTGGCTTCATTCCTACAACTATAGAGAAACATGGCTACTAAATTCCCATGGCCCATTCCTAAAAATAGCTTGTGAGCATTTTTGTTCAAAATCTTAATAAAAAATTGGTTTTCACCTACAAGTGCAATGTACTAACTCTTTTGATGATATTATAGAGAAATAGATAACCATTGAAAAATTTCTTATCATTAAAGGACTTGTTAAATCTACAAAGGCAACAAGGATCATGCATCAAACTTTAATGAGAAACCTCACCTATGGGCTAAAAACAAGAATGTTACCAATGACTAGGTGGTGGACATAAAATTTGTACAAACTATAGAACCAACACCGAACACCCAACAAAACAATAAAAATGTGAATCCCCAAAGGGACCACCAAGACGAAATACCAATACTAGATGAAAGTACACTTCCTTAAAGGAGCCAATTGAGAATCTATTGAAGAAGTTAATCCAAACAAACCTTATTAAGCTTCTAGAGCTATGAAAATATGATGAACCTCAACTCAAACCATCATGGTACAATGATAATGATTATTGTGGGTACCATAGGATAAGGGTAAAAAAAAACCAAACTGCATGAAACTTAAAAATCTCATCCAAGATCTCATTGACCAAGGGGATGTAAATATTGAATGTCTTGGAACTTCTATAAATAATGATATAGGAATATGTAAGGATCCAATACCTAATCATGGTAAGAATAATGACTTGGGTAGAGGAAAGGATTGTAACAAATTCAACCACTCATATGACTTTCTAGTACAAAACATTGAAGAATCTAATAACTATATTGTTGTTGTCACAATCCCAAGTAATAATCATGACTGTGGAGTCATCACACAATGAGGGAAATTCACCCTTCAAGGAGCTCCAATCCAACCAAAAATCCTAACTACATTGTTACCAACTAACTATAATATTATAAAACATCTAAAGAAAACACTAGCTCAAATTTTGTACTAGAACTCCTTAGAATACCTCTCACACATAAAGAGGTCTTGGAAAAAGCACTTCTATAATCATTTGTCCCTACCAACATAGATACTAAGCAATTTCAGACCATGGTAGGACATAATGCATCTACACACCACCTCATATTTATGGAAAAGGATATTCCTTCAACTTCATACCACAATCAAGCACTATACCTAGAATTCTTCACTTGTAAACATAAAATCAAAAGTGTCCTCATATATGGTGGAGCAGGCTTAAAAATTTGTACTTTAAAATTGGTAAAACAATTAGGATAATCCAATGGGGTTGTAGAGAAATATAAAATTATAAAAATTATATCATATTATTTAATGAGTGTGAATTAGAAGGGATAATCAAACTTCTTATCTAGGTTGGTCCCATAATTGTAGAAACTACATGTCAATTATTAGACCCTGACCTACCATGTAACATTCTCCTAAGATGCCCATGGATACATGTCATGTAGGCCATCCAATCCACCTATCACCAATGCATTGAATTTTTCTATAATGAAACCAAGGTCACCATTTATGGGGACCCTCGCCCTTTCCACTATTATCAAAATTTAGTGGAAAAACCATAAAACCCATCAAGTGCCTAATAACTAAATTGCCTCATCTTCATCATCCTACATAAATCTATCCAATTTAGCCTCATCATCCAAAACACATGAGCCCCTTCCAGATATCAAGGTCTAAATACGAGACAAAGGTTGTGGAGACTATGATATAAAAGGGCCATTCTATGTAGGGAAACTTCCATCTTCTCTTAAGATGTATGGTAAACCACAACATATAGAAAAAAAATCCCATTATTAGATTTGAACCCACAATATTATTAAAGTGGGGAGAGTTGAGAAAATATTTTATAGAAGAATACATTTCTAAATAGTTACACCAGGAAGAGAAAGAGCAACCAACCCTACCAATTGAGCATTATAGTACGAGTTTCCAAATATAAAGAATATGGGATTCATAAGTCAAGGTGGCTTTTAACTACATCAAAAATGAATAAGAGAACCTATTACTGTAGATAAAATATAGAAGTATCAAGGGCTTAGGTATGGGTCATTATTTAAGGTTACTTTCGATATCTATTGTGCCCCTAGTAAGGTAGTTGGAGTATTTCCTATGATTGAAACTTATAATGATGATACCATTGAGGAATCTTCCATATATATCAATAAACTATTTAAGAACACATCTATCAAAACCATAACATCAATATCCATTACATCTCCTTTGCAATCCAATGCCCTTTAACTCATTTATCCCCAACTTATCAATTGAGATCAACAACAAGCACCAATTTTAGACATATTTAAAAACAATGATGTTATTGTTGAGTTTATGGTACTTATAGATGGCGTACCAATTGGAGACTACAAAGAAATATTTAACATAGGGGTAAGTGCACCAATTTGTGACACAATTTTGATGCTAAATTGGAAAAAAAAATGAAAAAAAGTCAAAATAGGCCATTTGGTGCACGTCAAATTTGGTGAGCACCAAATAAAAAAGATGTATTAAAACAAAAAAAATGCATTTGTATCTTCATTTTTCTGTTCACCCACAACTTGGCTTGGAGGTTTTCAGCTTTGAAACTCACGCTCACCAAATCTCTTCCATTTTTTGCACTATTAGCTTGCAATTCTTCACAAGGATGTCACCAACACATCAAAGAGGTTGAAGATTACGAAGACCTGTATATATTTTTATTTTTTTTATTTAGAATTTGATTTAGAATGTAGATTGAAATAGGTTTTTTTAATAAATTTTTTTTTGAATGAATCTCCACCTCTAAACATTGAGAATTCATAGTTACCCCCTCATGAAGAGACTCCTATACAAGAACAACCTGAAACCCCTCCATCAATTCATAGGAATCCTCAAGGAACACAAGAAAATATCCTAAATCAATTTGAAAATAATAAAAGAGACATTGAACAATTAATTGGAAGATTAACCAAGCATGTCGAAACCCACCCTTATAGGAGAGGGATTGCTGAATTGTTGAAATCAATTGTATCTCATGTAGAAGAAATGAGCAAGAAAATAAATTTTTGGTCAAATAAGAGGCCTGAGATGAGACAATTTTATGCTAGTGGTTTGTCATATGCAGATGTGAAAAAACAAAAAATTAGCACAGCTGACTTGTGTGCCCTATTTACAAACCCGAGAACCAACACACCTTTGTCTCATGCATGCAAGAGGTTCCCCATCCATTGGTGCCACTATGAGTTAATTAAAAATAAAATTTGGGAGCGGTGGTGGATGGTATTTGACCAACCTCCATGCAACAACCATGAGGTACCACAATACTTTTTGAGGAAACTCTATTGTGAGTTTGTCCTCAATAATATGCCAAATCATTTTGACATCTTAGACTTTCAGGGTAGAGGTGGGGGCTCCACACATGATAGACCTGTTGCACGACATAATCTACAATTGGCACTGAGACCCTTGCCCAAACCCATGGTGGATCATGTCGTTTTTCCTTCCATTGTTAAAGACAGTGTAGAGGTGGACACATTGGAGTCGATTAGCTCGCTCACCTAGACCATTATACAGTGTGCAAGGACTCTAGTAGAACCTGATGTGGAGGAGACGTGTAGGCTCCGAGCTCCACCCCACCATTGTGGCACTTGTTGTGTTGTTTGCACGTATGATTATAAGAGTGCTTGGGATGCAGCTACATAGCCTACATTAGTTGTAGAGGCAATGGATTTCATAGTGAATTGTTGAATAATACATTTGGCGTTGATACTCAAGTAAAATTCAACAAGTTCATTTAATTTGTTTATTAAATTATATTTTGAAATTTAAGAATAACTAAATTAGTAGAATATCGATATGATGAAATTTTGAAGTGTTCATGAGACGTGCTCCATTCCTATAGATCATTATTTGTTCTAAACGTTAAGTCCACATGTATGCAACTAGTATTAAAGATATTATTAATGCATTTGAATAGTTGAATGTTATATTTGAATGTTTGTCTCATAACATGCTTTGCATGTCAAATAGTTTCCTAGTGGACCTTCAACCTCCACACCTTGCAATTCATGTCCTCAAACAACTTTCATTCAGGTAGCCTTTATTCATTAATGGTGTTGTAAAACAATATTAGCTATTTTTATTAATTTTGTGTATACAAATCTAAAAAATTGATGAGAAAAAATACAAACATTCTTGGTCTTGTGAGATCCTAATTATATTTACCATTCAATGTACTTCTCATTCTTCCATTCCTTTCAACAAACATATTTTAACCATTTTATATCACATATCCCAATCTTTAACACCTTATATATTTGTTGGCATTTCAATTAGCACCTCTTGAGTGCTTATTAGAAATAGACAACTATGCTTAATGCATGATGACTGGTCTTCAAATTATGGAGGGGAAGCTCCCTCTTGTTTGCTGATGTTTGCATAAATTTAAAATGGGATAATGTTCCTATCATTTTTACTTAGCAGGAAGGACACAAGGATGCATAAACACAATGCGTCATAGCTAAGGTTTTCTTTGGTTTATGTAGATCTTAACTACAACTAGGTTAAATTTTAATCTATCCTATCTCATCAAGATAAACAAAGCATGAAGGCATACCTGAGCGGGAATGGATGGTTGGATCACTTGGGACAATCATCTCTTAGAATGCATTTGAGGCTTTGAGGCTCTGAACTCTTAGATTTATGCTGGAATAAGGCTTTATGCAAGCAATCACTCTTACAGTGAGCTGAATCTTAGGATTCCCAAGGAGGTGACGACACCTATTTGAGGTGTAGGCTAAGACTTAAATCACTAGAAACAACAAAAAATAATGAGATGAATAATAGGATTCCTGAGGAGGTGACGACACCTATCCAAAGTGTAGGATGAAATACATATCATTACACAACATCAAACGACAATCATTAACATCAAAATACCCAAGGAGGTGACGACACCTGTCCAAGGGGGAGATTGAAACAATAGAATGTAAGAACAAGATGTTGATAGAACTTGAAACTTTGGATAAAATTTCATGTTCCTTTTGATTTCTTTCTTCAAACTTTCTCAATGAATTACAAAGGTTTGGGACAACAAAGGTACGAAATCATACATAATTGCTTATCAAACCAAACAACTCTCATCCAAGAGTGAACAAATATAGACTTGCAAGCTTGTTGGCACAATGTCGCAACAATTTTGTGTAGTAAATAAAGGCTCCAAAATAATAAGAAAAGGCTCTTATTTATAGAAGCTCAAAGGAGTAGGCAACCCTAAAATTTCCTTGAGTTAACAACTAGTTCTTGTCAATCTGCAAGATTTATTCCTATGTCTAAAAGTAGGTGACCAAGTAGTTAACTAGAAATCTACTTTAGTTACTTGAAACTAAACTAAAAGTGAACTCTAATTACAAAAGTGCCTCTAAAATAGAGATCCACAATTAGTGGAGATCTAGAATAGACATCAATAATTAGTGGAAATATATATGCATGATCAATGGGGCAGTGAATTAACTTGGAAATAGGCATGATCAATGGGGCAGTGAATTAACTTGGAAATAGGCATCAAGTTAACTCTTGTTGCCATAAATGCTATTTTGGAGGGTAGGACATCCCAATTGGGTGTTTTACACCTCTTCACCTCTAGTCAACAACTCCTTTAGATAGTCGTTGATTTCTTCTACCTCTAGACAATTAATGCTTCGTAGGATGATGGCGTGTCTCCGTAGCATCTCTTCGCCACTCACAATTTGTTGTTGGTACTTGATACTCTTTGTAGCTACGTCATCCAACCTTGGTGATATGAAGTGTGGAAGGTAGTGTGGTAGTAACTGGTGCTGGCTCTATGTTTAGAATGACTACCTTCCACATTTTTTCTATCCATTGAATGGTGATGTAATTTACACCTTCCAAGGCATCCAAATTGACTATGGGCTTCACTTGATGCATGTCCATGTCAAGTGTTTTTAGAAAGTCGTGAAGTAGGACCATTTTGGTCTTGATTTCAACTTGAGAGTACTGTATTCTAAAAAATTCAACTGTTGACTGTAAACACAGATATGTACAAACAACTTTTTCTACAACAACTAAAAATAGCTTCATTGAGGGGTAATTTTTATGAAAATTTTTGAGACGTGGGTTTGCTTGGGGAATAATTTTCTAAGTGAACCTAGAATGTCAGAAAATCCAAAAAGTCACTTTTCCTTGTACATGCAAGAACCCTTCGGGGCAGAGGTTTTGGGGGCACTAGAAGCTTACTTTTTCTAGAAATATCCAACACATGGGTATTGTAGGTGCTTCAAAGTTAAACAAACCCAATTTGTCAGATTTTCAAAATTGTGACTTTTTTTGAAAACCCTAAAAAAAGGGGTAGTAGGGATACTTTTTCTGAGAGAATCTAGCATGTGGGTTTTGTTGAATATGCTATGCTAATCATACCCAAAAGAATAGATCTATGAAAAACCTTTGTTTACTTGGACATGTAAGAAGTTCTAAGACAAGAATAGAAGAAAAAGAGGGGAAGAAGTTTGGAAGTTATAAATTGCCTCTCTAATCCTTCAAGAAAATCATGCTTGGAATTGCAAACTTTGATATATTATCCCTCTATGCAACTTATTCTTGAAAACATGAAGAACGTTATCAATGGCTTCCGTCAAATCCTCAAATGATGTTTGGAGAGAAAAATATTCATTCTTGAGCTCCAACCTGCAAAGAGAGATAATGAAGAATGGACGCCTAAGCTTGATACATATTGATTTGGAGTTGCAAGGATCAATTAGGAACCAACATGCTGATTGAGGAGCCAATCTACCTAATCAGGAGTTCACTAGAGAAAATTCCACCAATTTGGGGACATTTTAGACATGGAAAGACTTCTAAAATATCTCAACTTTAGTCAATGGGGCCTACTTTGACTTTAGGCATCCAAGTTGAGGAGTTGAACTTTTTTCATTCTTTTTTGTGGTGAAGTTCCTCTATTTGATCCTTGATTCTGGTTGCTCAGTTGATCTTGCTGATAAATCCATTGCTGAGATGAAACAACTTCGATGAAGTGTGCTTGGGAGCTGTAAAGCTCAAAACCTAAGTCTGATGCCTTTGATTCTTGGGCGCCTTTTCCCAAGAAGGTGCATTGTTCACTAGACTTAGTCAATTTTCTTAGTGTTCTTTAATTCCTCCAGTTTGATCCTCCATGCTCTAATGGGTAAAAGCATAGTAGTGTGTCACACTTTTGGCCAAAAAAATAATTTTTCCCGAACATCTTCTAGTCAGAATATTTTTGGCCAAAACCATGTGGTAGTGACATGGCGCTGACGTGGTGGTACCTTTTCAGCCTGGTGCATTTCGGCCGAAACCATATTGACCGAAAACCTTTCAGCCAAGACAGTGAGTAATAAAAAAAGGGGGGCCAACCATTTTGCTTGTTCAATCGGAAGAGGTTTGGGCTAGCATTCATTAGGTGAGCTAGGATTTTCTAGCGATGATAAGTATACACGAGCACACCCAGGTTCCATTTCATTTTATTTTATGGTTGTGTTCTTGTGATTTATAATTGGAAAATTTTAGTTCATTCTATTCTATGGTTGTGTTTGTGCGGCTTGCATGGTAGTTTGAGAAGAATATGACTTTGTATGAGCCGAAAGGCTATTGTTCACATTTGGTGGTTTATAATTGGCAAATATCAGTTGCCTTATTGTTGTTTACTTGATTAGTGAAATATATGTTTCGGGTTTTGAAAAGTATTGCAAAATCCTTTGCATTAAATGTGTTTGGCTTGAATAGTGTAAAAGAAAACTGTAAGCATTGTGAAATGATGGGTAAATTCATTTTATATTTTCAGCTTGAATAGCGTAAAATAAATTTGGTACTGGTTTTTTAAACAATTTTTTGGAAAAATGAAACCCTCGCCAAAGATGTTTGCAAAATTTTTGTGGGTTTGAAATTTTTGTCAATATGAAACCCTCACCAAATGTATTCCATTTCATTCTGACTATATCAATGGCATAGAATTCATTTTACTCAAACTCAACTTATCATACACTCAGGATAACTTTGTTCCCATCAATAACAAATTGTTTCATCTGATGGCTCAATACACCCTCGGCAATTTTACAATCATATGCAACTGCAACTCTCTATATAGATTCCATGACATCTTTATTCTGTGTCATTACAAAAATCCTTGCAACTTGATTGTTCAATTTATTCACACTTGATCCAACTCCCAACATTTAATGAGAAATAAAATTAACGTTTGTTAGATGTAAATGCTGACAGAGCAAATGAAAATAAAATTAGCAACAACGTGACCTACATATACTTTATTTGCATATACATGAGCCGAAGCATGTCTACTTATCATACATTTTAGTTGGAAGAACTATTTGATAAGTGGCAATGTCAACTTTAAGCCTCAATTATTGATGCCTTTTTCATACTACCCTGGCATTTGAAGAGCAACTTGACAATAAACTAGATTTATAATTAAACTCTAAAAATTTTACTTGATAGGGTGGGTTGACCATCAAATTAAACTTCATATGCACAATTCATTTCGATAAAGCTACCCAAATTAGTGTTCCTAGTGTATGAACAATGTATATTGGTAACAAACTTAGAATACCAGTGGAAATATTATTATGATGTTAGAGTTCATCTTTATTCATAAGGTATTAGGGTCTTTTTGAGCAATTTCAATTATTTTTTTGAGAGAAATGATTTCTATTTTAAAGATGGTTCCTATTAATTTAACTCAACAACTAGTAGATGATCATTTTCTTTTCAAAATCCTATTCAATTTGTCAATGGATTTTGATTTGTTCTTCAATCTTAACTACCATGGAAGTTGGTAACAACTCTCATATTTTGCTGAAAGTAACTTCAATAAACCTAGTGGGTCCCCTGCAACAAGAATTAGAGTCCACTCTTTCAATGACCAAAACTGGGAGCTATTTATATCTCTGGTATCCATGGCCTACAAATTTTATCTAAAGATCCTATCATTTCATTGCACCTAAAATTTTTGAACCATCTTTCCATGACTAAAGTTGTATCTATAATTTATCATATAAAAGTGGAGTCATTTTTCTCCTTTTAAACTAGATTTATAATTAAACTCAAATGGATGAAAGACTAAAAAATTCAAGTAGACAAAATTTTGAGACAATCATACTTATTGATTAGGACATTTTTTTGTTGTAAATGTAATCATAAGCCACAAAATTGAGAATTTCAATGTAAGGTAATCACATAGGAATTTCCCTACAAATCAAAGTGAAAAAAGTTGCAAAGATTGAAAGTACAATCACATAGATTAAGTGGATGAAAATTGCTATTGGCACTCAAACCAACAGTGATACTGAGTTTTAATTGGGAAAAATAAACAAATTATATTAATGTCCAAAAGTGACCTAAACAGGTAAATGGAACTTCAAGCAATAACAATGGAACTAGAAAGGAAAAATATCCAGAAGAATACATGTCTACAAGTTGAAAGCTAAAGACATGACAATAAAGACTCTAAGTTATTAGCTCGGCTGAACCTTGAACAATCAAATCCAAAACATGGTAGAGAAGATAATGTCATGTTTTAGAAACATTACGGATAACTGAGATGGACCTACCACCAAGAAGGCTAATTGAGGAAATTGGTTGAGGCAAAGGTTGATCTGTATCAATAAATCAATAAAGGATTGGAATTTCCCTTTCATCAACCACCATGAAAGAGCCAACATAAGAATTGTTAATTTCCATAATAGAATGGCCTAGACTAAGAGAAATTGGCCAAACTAATGCATTCCAATCATCATAAATCCTATTTACACATTCAAACTTAAAAATGATAGCTTAAGAGCAAATAGGCCAAAAATGTGCATAGACAACCAAGGAACTAACAAGACAACTAATGTTATCTATCAAGCATCCAAAGTTAACTACCAAGCCACATTAATAGAAATCACAAAACCATACAAAGAATTCCTCTCCAATTATTTCAAACAATATAAGGTTCTAGAAATAGAATTTAAAAAGGAATGAAATGAACCAACACAAGTTACTAGCTGATTCCATGGAGACCATCACCCAATTATATAACCAATATTTTGAAATATCTTAATAGGAATATAATTTACACATGTAGATAAAGGACTCGAGCAGGGGTATATTTACTAATCAAATATGAGGGAGTGGAGGAAACTCTACTTGAAACTATAGAAATTTTCTTACACTAAATAGGGTTTTGAGGTACCAAAATTATTCAGACAATGATAAATAGGTATGAGATATCTGAGCATAATATGTATGCCTTCAAATAGATAAACAAAATAGAGTTGGTTCCTTCCTTGTATGCACATATATGTATGTATGTATAATGCATATATGTGTATGCACGTATATGTATGTATGTATAACGCATATATGTGTATGTGTGTATGTATGTATGTATAATGCATATATGTGCATGTGTGTATGTACATATATGTATACATGTACATGTGTATGAATACATGTGTATGTATGTATGCATAAATATATGTATGTATATGTACGCGTGCATGTACATATATATATTTATGCATACATACATACACATGTATTCATACACATGTACATGTATACATATATGCACATACATACATACATACATACACATATATGCATACATACACATATACACACACACACACGCACACACACACACACACACATATAGATGTATACATATACATGTACATACATATGTATATATACATACATACATACACATATATGCATACATACACTAAATAGGGTTTTGATGTACCAAAATTATTCAAACAATGATAAACATGTATGAGATATCCAAGCATAATATGTATGCCTTCAAATAGATAAAAAAAATAGAGTTGGTTCCTTTCTTGTATGTATGTATACATATATGTGTATGTGTGTATGTATGCATATATGTGTGTGTATGTACATGCATGCATGTATGTATGTATGTATAAATATATGTATGTATATGTACGTGTGCATGTACATATATATATTTATACATACATACATACATATGTATATGTATATGTATACATACACACATACACATATATGCATACATACACATATATACATGTATATGTACACACATACACAAATATGTACATACATACACATACACGCCCAATACATACATGTATATATATGTCCACATGTATTGAAAGTATTTTTGGAGTTGTCAAATTTCTTATGTTATCTAAGTTGTAAAAGGTGAACTATTAAACATAGCTCGATAGATATAACTTGAACTATCTCATTAGATATATTTAAAGTTAAAAATTATTTAGTTTTGAAACTTTAAAATTTTGTAATTTAAATATATATTTGTTTTAGTTTTGAAATTTTTAATTTAAATTTGTTTAACATCATGTATATTTTGTTTTAATGATATGCAGATCTCTAGATTTACATATACAGATATATATATCATGGCTGATGGGGGATCTCACCATTCCCCTCGTTCTGAGAAAGATGCTCAAGCTAGAACAAATTTATATTAGGATAGTATTGCTAGATTAAACAATGCTCTAAAATTTTTAGAGCAAACAATTCACAACTCCCCCAATTTGGCTAATTGAGATAGATTACACACTATTAGAGAGGAGATTTATCGAATGATCAAGACAATTCGATCATACAATCCTTATGATGAGATTAGCTTTGAGCAGTTGTATATGTCTCTTGCCAAGACTATTACTGGCACAATGCAATGGAGAGAAGTTGCCAAATTAGTTTTAGGCAAAAATGTGTTAACCATGTTCCCTCATTATAGAGAAAAAAATAGGATTAGAGGATATGTGGTTACAAGGTGTGTAGATCCTCTTGTTGCACCATTCATATACCCTAGATGGTTGGAAACGTATCATAGATGGTCTCACAATGATGAGCTGCAACAATATTTTGTCAAATAGTTATATGCAAAATTTCATTTACAGAAAGATGTGGACTACACATCTTATCCTGAGCATGTTGGCCAAGGTAAAGGTTGTTTCTATGAAAAACCACAATTTAGACATTCAAAATTTCCACCGCCTATGAACAAGAGGGCATTAGTTGAACCAAACCTTTTGGTTTTACCAAAATGTTTGGAATTGGCAATAGCAGGGGAGGTAGCAACAGGCTTCACTTGATCCCATATTTTTTAAAACATTGCCTCTATTATGACACAGATCAATCAGATGCCATCTGATTGAGTTGGTAGATACTTATTACACCCATAGATCAGACTTCCTCCCACTGAGGCTACATCTACATCTTATGATCCCTTTATTCATGCCGATCTACTTGCTCCTTCAGATGTCGAGTAGATGACCCACATGACTTTGTGTAATATGTGTAGAGTCTCAGTTTTGGGTTTATTAGCAGCATATCAGGTCATTAGTGAGGACCATGGGATTTCTCTTGACCATGTATAGGACATTATTAGACAACGATATCCTATTATACATATGAGCCACGGGGTGGAAACTACAAAGGATTTTCCACATCAGCCTACATGATCCCATGCACATCATGTTTCTATTGATCCTTTAGCTTGTCCAGGTCATCAGGATGTTACAGGTCACGTTGAGGTTACTGCGGCACCTGATCTTGTCCATGGAACATATAGTCAACTTATTTTTGCCACTGATACTCTACATGCTACAGATCCCCTTGTGGTGTCTCTGCATTCTCGTGATCTTAGTGAAATTGGTAGAGCCATCGATTAGGCATGACAGGTACTTGAATAATTTATATATATATATATAATTGTGTCCTAAAAAATTATGTATGTATACATGTAATTCATTTTAAATTCTAGTTGTTTAACTCCTGATTGAAATTGTGTACTTGAAAATTTTAAGCAGTATGGTGATTTTTTAGACTTTGGAAATTTGGCGCATGATGGTGATCTCGTGCAATAAACAACTGAGGTACATTTAAATAATAAAAAATTTAATTATTTGATGTAAGTTTGAACACATTGAACTTGTACATTATAAATTTATATAATTTTACATATATGTACACATATATATACATGTATTTTAAAATTAAATTTAAACATGTGTGCACTTGAACACATGCAAGGCTTGGGATGAGGCCCAGGACATGGATCAAGAGAGCTTGGATCGGGACATGGATCTAGACATCTTGGTTTAGGAGAGGGATCGATCCATGGATTGAGGGAGAGATCAGGCC